>BMAV01018924.1:174783-192936 GCA_019973955.1 Trichonephila inaurata madagascariensis
TTTCGTTAGACGATATCTCTTTTCCGTTGTTTTTATTTCCCTTCAATTTCTTTCGCTTCTCGTTTGTATTTTTTATTGATTATCATGTTGCTTTTTTGTTCTTAGTTTCAAAATGATCGAATTTCTGTTATATTTTCTTTTATCATGTTGTGTATTAATTATTATTGTATCATGTCCCCCGTTTCTAATTTAATCCAAATCCCTCCATCTTCCTCCCCCTTCTTTTAATTACGTTATTAACTTACTAAGAAATAATGATTTTATATATATAAGCTTATTCTCTACAAACAAGAGATAAAATCCAACAATCACATTCGAAAAACACATAGACAGTAGGAAAATCACACAATGAAGGACATATGAGTAACCGAGATTAAAAGTTATAAAATGGATGCTGCAGTGTTATAAACATTGCTGACTTAGGACAGCTAATATATAAAATAATTTATGTAAAAGTGGGGTTGAACATGTTTTTTGGCCAGCCAACCTTCCCCCTTTATGTAAATAACACTGAGCAAAAACCAATTGAAAATAATGGATAGGAATATCTAAATCCATTACAAGATAGAGGTAACTTACCTAAAAATTGCACTTACAAATGCAAAGCCCGCGCTAAATCTGTGTGCAATAAATAATATATATATATGGTACTAAGGATGTGTAATGTTGGTAACTTTTGTATTAATATTTGTCTCCCCCCTACCCCTTTTTCTCCCTTTAAATAAAATGATTTTTTCCCCTTCGCTTCACACACATTCATCATTTTAACTAACATGTTATATGCATTTTTAGAAGTTTTATGATGATTAATTACATTTGAATGTTTTCATTATCAATAGGTTAATAAAATTCCTTTTTGTGATTTCTGTTTATTTATAGTTGAAATGTTATATTCATTTTTGTCCTACAAATCAACCATTGGAAGAATATTTGGTTTCTTCTACTAATCATAGCAGCTCTCTTTTACTTATTTCTTACTTGGCTTCTTTTATTCTTATTGATGTGGCTGTGATCTCCTAGTGGTTTTGGTCTCTAAGGGCCATTGTGTCATGAGTTCGTGCCCCAGTGCCATTTAAGGCCCCCTTGTAAAAGGGCTTATGCACTTTAAATCTATAGTGGCCCAAGAGTCCTCCAATTGGCATGATCTGGAAGCTCAAAGAGGGGGTGCCAGCTCAGGAGTCATCCTCATTGCTTGACCATGACTCAAAATTACAAGGTCTGTCAGCAATGGCCCTTTTGTTGCATTATAGTGTAATTCTAATAAGCGCTTACACTTGAGAATTTTCATATTTTAAACAAATTAAGCTATGTATAGCTTAAAAAGAATTCTTTTATCTCTTATATTAAAGACTCAGTGGTTTTAAATGTATTGTGACATTAAAAAACAATATTTAAAGATAAAGGATTCTTGTGTGGAAATTTTAATTTTATTTAATGCTGATTGAAATTCGGGATAAAAATGGATTTCACTTTTAAAGTACATCCAAATATTTTGGTTTTGTGGTTAATGATTCTTCCATACAAGAACAAAACGTGACATACTTGTTTATATGTATATGTACCACGCTTCACAAAATATTTTGACAATGCAAAAACTATTTGTAATTAATATAATGGTGCAGTATGTCATTAGTTTCATTTCTATTTATGTTTGAAGAAACTGTAAATAGAATTTTAGCTGCTTCTTTGATTGGATTATTGATTTATAAAAAGCTTCTCAGGATTTTCATTTTTAAATATTTTATTTTTTAAATATTTTATCTTTTGAGCACACTTTAAGTGTAAAGAATTTCTTGTTAATGTATAATTAAGTTGTAATATTTTTAAATTTACAAGAGATGAGGATATGCAATATAATGTAATACACTTTTTTTTTTCTTTTTATAGTGCCTTCTAAAGTTAAAGCAAAAACTTTGAACAGAAAGGTGCGAAGTACAAAGAAAATTAACCACAGAAAACGGAAACTAACTGGTAAAACATCAATCAAAAACAAACCCCCCTTAAAAAAAATCAAAAGAGAGCCTATAGATGAGATTGAAGAAAAAGTTCCTGAAATTGTTATTCAAGTGCCTGATAAAATCCCTCTAGCTGAAGTGGATCATGGTAAGCATCCGCAATTTTTTTCTTTTTAACTGATTATAAAAATAAAAATGAAAAATTTAACCATAAACACTTGTACTAATATTGTAAAACTGTGGAAAGTATCAATATATATATATATGTATAATAGGCTGAATTATTTTATAAGTTTTTTAGTCAGCAGTAACTGAGTGGTTATGGACACGGACTTGTGGCCAGTGCGTCATGAGTTCAAAACCTTGTGCCACTGAAGACCCACAGTGTGGAGGAGTTGGTGCATGCTAAATCTGTCACAGCTCAATGTCCTATTGGAATGATGTGGAAGTATGGAGAGGGGGTACCTGTGCTCGGGGTCATCCTCATCACCTGACTATGGTTCAAAATTATGAGATCTTTCATTAATAGCCCTCGTTTTGCTTAAAAGTGAGATATTAATATGCACAAACTTGCTTGATAAATTTATTTATTTCTTCTGAATATTGCTTTTGCAATTAAATTCTTTCCTCAAAGAATGAAGAATTAATTGGGTAGGCCACATTGTTAGAATGGGCGAAGACTGCACCACTAAAAAAGTCTTCAATGCCCAATCAATTGGCACACAGAAAAGGCAGACCAAATGGCTTAGAAAAAGATCTCCAATTTCTAGTTCTTAAAACTAGGAGAACTCTTACAGAAAGAAGGCTGGCTTGGAAAAGTCTTCTTGCGCAGGCCAAGGCCCAACCTGGGTTGTCAAGCCACTGAGGAAGGAAGGAATTAAATTTTTATTGATACCTAAAGGTTTTATATAAAAATTTAAAGGTTTTGATCTTGATTCAATCGCATTTTGTAACTGTTAAGGAAGGTCTCTGCTACCTGAAAAGTTTGAAAAAGTATAAAATAATCAAGATATTCACAATTTAAAATAAATATAACAATTAAAAACTTAACTATCTCACTTCATTTTAAGAGTTAATACTGCAAACTGGGAAGAACTTTAGCATATAAGAATCAACTAAAATTATGTTTTAAAACTTTAAACATATCTGAAATTAGAAAATTAAGAATTGAAAAAGTAATATGTATAAAATTATGACAATTCATTTTATTGCATCAGTATGGTGATCCTAAATTGAACATATCCAAAATGGAAAGGAATAGGGATTAAATTACCTCATATATTTTCTAAGGTAATATATTTGAAAAATAAAAAAATTGTGAATGGTTAAGACCTGAATGAGATTTAATTTTCTGATATTTCTTATAGAATTTACATTTTTTGTTATATATTTAATATAATTTAATAGAGTATTTTTACCACTTTCTTTATTTTCTGAACCATATGAAAAAGGTTGGGAAATTTGCTCATTACATTTTTTCGTATTCAAACTGAATTAATCGAAACAAATTTTAAAAACTAGAGGGTTTTTATGATTATATATAATGCATGAAATAAGTAAATTGATAATTAGGAGTCTTCTTTGGATTTTTTTTAAGATGATCCCATCTAAAAAAAAGTACATTTTAGAATTGAAAAATGCAACATTTGTACTGTCGTTGAAAATCAGAAATATTTATTAGACTTTAGTGAATATTTTAAAGAAAAACCTGGAACATTTCTGTTCTTGATAAGTATTTCATATTTTTAAATTAAAGAAAAAAATCTACAGATTATCGTTATTTATCTATTTTTATTTTTAGATTTGTTACCGACTGTCGCAGCTGAAGAAGTTGTTTCTAATGACAATGATTGTGTAGATGACAATGGTGAAGAATCCATTGAAATTGATGATGAAGAAGAAGAAGGAATGTTAGTAATAGATGAGGGAATTGATGATGAAAATAAGAATTCTGATCAGGATGAGAATGAGCAGCATGATGTTAAATTACCCGTTTCTGAGCTGAATAATCAAATTATTGTTGACGAAAATCACAATGAGCCGGAAAGTGCTGTGAAATCGAAAGAAGCTACAATGGTAAATATATATATTGAAATTGTTCTAAAATTTGTAATAATTGTCTTATAGGACTCAGTAACATAAAAGAAAGAAATCAATTTGACATAAAAATTGGAAATATTTCATATGCTGCATTCCTAAGAAATATTATTTCCCCCCCCCCTTCAAATGGGGCTGCAGATTGGCATTTTACCATTGCAGACCTATACTCTGTTTCACCTCAAGTTGGCAGCGTTGGGAATTTAGGGAATGTAAGATTCCGCTTGGAAAAGTAGTTCCAACTAGTTTTGGAATTTAAATCAAAGCAAATGCACAGAAAATTGTTAAAAAGTATCATGTATTATAGAAATTGTGCGTTTAAAGATATATTTTAAGTTAATCACATCTCTTAAAAGCATTTATTCTTTAATACGTGCGAACGAATACAGTTGAAACAACAACTTGACTTTTGGCTGACAACAACAACATTTGGCTGAAAAAACCGGTTTTCAAGATTACATTCTTCCAAAATATTCGCGCCAAATGAACGCCATTTGCTTTGCGACTTGATAGTTAATTAATTAATATTTTTAAACCTTTTGAAATGCAAACCCTTAAATATCTCGATTAAATAAAAGGATTGTACTATTATCAAAAAACCTCATACAATTTTAAAAAACAAAGTTTTCAAGAGCAGTTTTTTTTTTGCTCTCCAAATATGGAGAATTTTATTTGTTATAGTCACACTCTTTTCCTAGAGTAACCCCGTAGCGGCTGTGATTTGGTCCCCGTACCCTTCCCAGCGCTGCCAACTTAAGGTGAAACGGAGTATAGTACATTCCTTGGGAGCTGGTATCACTTTTTAGTGCAGCACCATATAGGTATATACCAACTACCACAATCTAATTTTGATGCCCAGTTTCCTCTCCAGAGAGGTGCTTGAGCCCTAATGGTGCAAAATTGTACTAGGAATTTCATTTTGCCAAGAGCACCTACTCTAGGTATCTTTAAGGCACTCTAGGGATGTGTGTTTAACATGTCCCATAATCATGCGACATAGAAACTGTTAGTACCCACAAGCTTGGGTATACTTGGGTAAAAACTATGCCACCCTGCTGGGTAGAAATATTTATATAATCAACATAATATTCATTCAGTAGGTAATTGAATTTAAAATCATAAATATTGAGCCAGTAAATTAAATATATGTAAATGTAAAGAATATGTATAGTATGTGTAGATTAAAAACCATATTGCTTTCTACATAAGGTATTGTAATAACAAAATTTTGCAAAATGCATTCAGATATATAATAGTGCTGATTTATTATTTTAATGATTTATGAATATGTTTTGACCAAGACTCAATCAATATTTTATAATTCTCTTTTGATACTTTATAATAAAAATTATATATAAAAATGTATTAAAAAACACAATTATGTTATATCCCTTAAGGAAAAGCCCAGTTATAAATCAGCAATTTAAATTAATAATTTTGGCTTTATTTAAGTTGTAAATATTTATTAAAAGAAATTGTGTGTTTCCATGGAAAAAAATTTTTTGATACAGTACATATTATCAAAATTGATCTTTAAAATGGATTGTGTTTAATAAAATAAAAATTTTCTGAATAATTTTTTAACTTTTTTTTTATTATTTTAAAAAATATATCTAAAGATTATCTACCATGTTTGATTATATAAAATACTTGTAATATTAATTTTAAAACATTGATATATGTTTCCTCAGTTAAGAGTTTTCCAAAAGTTCCTGTACATTTTAATAAAAGTGATTACCTGATAAATATAATTACATATCAATCTACTCATACAAATTTTATAAAAAAAAAACTCATTTTTTATATTTAATTTACATTATATACATTATTTATGAAAGAAAATGCAGTCGGACCTCCATTTTATGAACTTCTATTTTGGGAATTTCTCTATTTTGTAAACTTTTTCCAGAAACCAAGAACATTTTATTATTTTCTTAGTAAAATAACCTCCAAATAACATTCATTTTCTATTTAATGAAATGTTTCTCTTGTGATTCGATTTTTTCACTCTTTTTTTTTTTTTTTTTAATACTTTTGGACAGTTTAAATTATTCTCTCTTTTAAAACATTTTATGAGGATCAATAACCTTGAGCTAGTTGTGTTAAAATTCATTAATTTTAATGTAAAATTAATTTTCCTGGTTTTCCTTGTAGGTTTCTTTTTGATGAGTAAGATATACAAAATAAACAAATATTACTTTACAAAAAAGTGTGAATAATTACTTTTTAATAATGTATGGTGTTTATGAATTTAAAATCAGTTTTTTATGTAGTTAATAAAGTATATTAAAAAATGAATCTGTACTTAACAAATTTTCCACACAATGAACTTTTTTTCGGGATTTAGGGATTTCATTAAAAAGAGGTCTGACTGCATATTAATAAAAGTTAATACATAAGTTTACTCTCGGGCAATGAATAAAATTGTGCCACTTCTTAATCATGTGTGTGTAAAATAACTGTATTATTTTACTAGGGAATAATAATGTTTAATAGAATAAAAACAAATGAATCATAAAAATAATTACACAAATTATCATATTTGTATTCAATTATATACATTTAAATAATATTGTTACCAAGATATGGGGAAAAGAATTGCTACTAGAATATGGATGATGATGGAAAATAATAATCTTTTTACTGATATGACTTCTAATTCAAGTGCTTTCAGCTTTTGTGAACTGCTTCAAAATTTGCATAAAGTTTCATTGTTACATTTTTACATGTTTTAATTTCATTAAGTTGGATTATAATTGTTTTAAAACTTTAATTTTAAATTCATTGCTTGTAATTATCTTCAATAAAAATAATTGTTTTCAAATATATAATTTTCTTATTTTTAATTTTTTTTTATTTCAAAAAATTTTAGGCTGACACAGCTGTTAAAAATATCTGCTCTTCATGCAATATAGTTACTGAATCAGCATCAGCACTAACTGCTCATATGAAGCAACATAGTATAACTAATAGTCAAGTCCATAAGTGCCTAATTTGCTCAAAAAATTTGAGCTCAGCAAGTTCACTTGATCGCCACATGCTTGTCCACTCTGGTGAGAGACCTTTTACATGTAAAATCTGTGGCATGTCCTTCACAACTAATGGAAATATGCATCGCCATATGCGTACCCATGGTGACGTATCTTTAGATGCATCTGCTGTTGAAGAGGTTGAAGTTGTTACTAAAGAAGATACTGATCAAGATGAACCCGAAGATGCGGAAGATTCACCAGAAGTGCCTGAATCCAATCTTTTTTGTCCTGTTTGTGCTAAAGTTTTCTTGTCTGAAATTGATTTAAATGAGCACATGCAATTTCATCCTAATGATCCTATAATGTGTCAGAAATGTGATAAAATTTCTGCAAGTTACACTGCTCATGTTGATCACGAATGTGAAATTGTTGAACCCAAGTTACCCCCGAAAAGGGAAGATGTTTGTGGTTTTCAAGACTTAAATTTTATTGATTTTACAACTGATAAATTTGCTTTAGTGTCCAAAAAATATTGTGAGGAAAATATCAAACGTCCAATTAGTGCCTTTCATATATATGAATGCAAGGATTGTAAAAAAACTTTTCCTTGTGGACGAGCCTTAAAACTTCATGAGAAAGTACATGAGTCAGAAATTACATTTTGTCCCACTTGTGACTGTGATTTTACTACAAAATCTTTTCTCCAAGTCCATAAGTTGAAACACAGATCAGCTGAACAATGTTTATCCCATTCATTGCAGAGTAATGAAATCACTAAAAAATCCCTTCTTGCAGGAAAAGAGGATTTCTTGGCTCTGCTCAATTTGCAAAAACAATCAATTCTGAAAAATTTAAAGCCATGTGATGTGAAGGAAGATCCGTTGGAAAATTATGATTACTTTGTTCATGGAAAACTTGTTAAGAGAGAAAATGAGGAAGTTGATGGTTGCAATAACAATGATTTTGCTGATATACAGTCCATTTTAAGTTTAACTTCTAAAACACCTCTGATTTCTGCTGCTCAGACATCTCCAGTCAGAGTACGTCCAGTTTCACCTGCACCATTTGCTGGTCATCAACCAAAATCGCCTCCTATTGCAGAATCAGCCAATGCAAGTCCTGCAATTCCGTCCAAAGAAGAATTGCCTAATACCTTAAACAATCATGATGGGCCTGATCTTGAACGTATTGTTAGAATTAATGGAATGTTCCCATGTAAAGTTTGTGGTGAAGAATTTAAAGTTTTGAATGCTTTAAAACGTCATAGTAAGTCGCATGTTCAGAAAGGCTTAAATCATTCTTGTGATGTTTGCTCTTATGTTAGTGTTGACAAGAGTACTCTTATTCGTCATTTACGAACACATAACGGAGAAAGGCCTTTCCAGTGTGTTATCTGCAAATATGCCTTTACCACAAAAGCTAATTGTGAACGGCATGTCAAAAAGAAGCATAAAAGATTTTCTAAAGCTGAAATCCGAAATGCAATGCAGTACAATCCAAATATGTCCTATAGAAGTGGATCAGATTCTTCTATTGATATTAGCAATTCTGAAACGGTATGTAAATATTGTGGAGCTGACTTTAAATTCAATAGGGTTTTGAGACATCATTTAAGATCATTGCAAAATAGCTGCAGCAACAAACCATTTAGCTGTAAGGTGTGCAATTATGGGTTTTCTACCAAAAATAACTGCATTCGACATGTGCTTAAGCAACACCCTGATTTTAAAGACAGGTTACGATCTGTTGTCGTTCCAAACAATTCATCACAACAAGTAACAAATTCTGAAATGACAAGTAGCCCAGATAATTCTAATTCTTCTTTTGGCAATCAACCTGTTACGGAAGAAAGTCAACCTCTGGATTTACATTGCAATGAAACTAATACAGCTACAGATTTGCAAGTTGAAAGAACTGCTGAATTCAATGCAAATGAAGCAGTTATTGCAGCTGAAAGTTTAGTAAGTTTATCTGAAGCTCCACCACTTCAAGAAGAACCTTTAAATCTTGTTGCCCATGCACTTGATCTGTCATGCAAACCTTTGGCTGTAGTTTCTAAAAAACTAGAACCTAAACCTGCAAGTATTTTCAACGTGACATCAAAAACTTGTAAACCTGTTGGATTCATTGATTTAAATACTTCCAAATCAACAATTCCAGTCCCTACAACTGAAAATAAAATTCAAATATCACCATTGCCTATGACAAATTGCTCAAAGAAAGTGGATATACCGAGTACTAGTGATACTCATACAAATACACCTGGACAAAAGCTTAGATCTTTTACTTGTATGTATTGTTCTGCAGGTTTTACTTTGAAGTCAAATATGGAACGCCATATTAAAAGAAAGCATCCAGAATATGCTAGGCCTACACGAAGTAGAAATTACATACCAAGTATTGTTAGTCCTAACCTTCAGAAACAGAATTCAACTACATTATCAGATAAAACAAGAGATGCTTTGCGACATGTATTGAGTGCTAAAGGTCAACAAGTACCTGTTTACAAAAATTTCAATGCTGAAGTTTTTCCTAAAGCGGGCAGTACATTTAAAATAGTTGCACCTACACACACCTTTATCACTCCTGTTACTCAAGTTGCTGGCTCTAAATCTATTCTGAATGTAGCTGTAGATTTGAATGCAAAAAATGAAAAAGTAACCGTTGTTGATCTAAATCCAAATGTTCTGAAAACAGCTGAAAATGGTGGTGATGAAACTTGCTCAGACTTGGCTAGTGTGTCTTCTGTTATCTGCACAGCCAATTCTACTCAATTCAAACAGTACCTTGGGAAGTCAACAGATATTGAAAAACTGGATGCTGCTGAATCAGAAAAAAAGAATGAGAATCAGGAGACCTTACCAGATTCTGAAGGTATAAAAAAAAATGAAAGTACATCTGTATCATGTCCATTTTGTGAGAGGAAATTCCCATGGACTAGTTCTCTTCGAAGACATATTCTTACGCACACTGGACAAAAGCCATACAAGTGTCCTAAATGTTCTCTGTGGTTTACTACTAAGTCAAATTGTGAACGTCATTTAGTTCGCAAACATGGCCATAAGGGAGATTTAATTACACGCAGTGTTCCTGACCGTCCTTATAAATGCAATCATTGTTTGACGAGTACCTTTTCTACTCAAGGAAATCTTCGCAAACATTTTTACTTAAAACACTGGACCAAAAGTTATATGGGTATGAATTGGAAGCCCGTTCAATTGGATAAAAAAAATGGGGATGTTAGTGATGCAACCTTACCATTTGGAATCCTTCAACCTTTCAAATTATCTAAAAGTAATAATGTTTCTTCTGTAACTACTCAAGAACATAGTTATAGCCAGTTGGAAAAGAAATTAGCCTTTGCATGCAATTTTTGTGATATCAGCTTTGCAAACTTGACTGACCTGAGTAGCCATATGCTTAAACATAACAGTGTGATGTACATGTGTTATTTATGTCGAAAGACATTCCAAAACCATGAAGATTGTTTCAGTCATTTTAAAACATCTCATTCCTTGGTTTACATGCAAATAAATTTGACAGATGAAAATGGCATGAAGCCATCTGAAGAAGACAATCTTGAAGACATTTCTGAAGCAGCATCTCCGGAAAAAAATTCTTCTATTGCATGTATGGTATGCTTCCAGAAAATGTCTTCATTAGAAAACCTGCAACAGCATTTCAAAAGGCATTTGTCGAAAGAAAAGGCAGATTGTCTGGAACAACTAAAAGAAATTTCTTCAAAAGAGATTACCCCACCATCTTCTAAAGCATCTCCTGGCCCTTCCAAATCGCCTCCTAATTCCATTTCGAAGAAGCATCGCGTACCCAGCAAAGGTAAAATCAAAAACTCCTTGCTGCATTTATTTGCAACAAGCTCAAAAAATGTAAAATCCAAAGAACTTGGTTCTCCCGAAGAAGATACAGATTTGATACAAAATCTGTTAGGAATTGAGGATTCAAAAATTGTTGAGGAATGTTTAGTATACCCTCATTCTGCTGCCCGTATTCTAGGTGTGCAGAAGTAACATTTTTTACAATGTTTTTGTTCATTGTGCAGATGAATAGGTTTTAATTTTCAGTACAGTGAACCATAAATGCTCTTATGTTTTAAAGGAATTTTTGTGTACATAATGCTGTTTTTTTTTCCCCTCTAAAAAAAATCCATTTGTACAAATTTTGTTTTTTTTTAAAAAAAATATTGGGGCATCTAAGATTACTGGAGTTAGTATCGCCCCCCCCCCTCATGAGTAATTATATCACATATGTTTTTTCACTGTGCCTTTTATACAAACATAATGTTGACAAAAAAATATTTTACAACTGGTTAATTTTAATCACTTGCCATATGAATTTGCTTATACTTTGAAAACTATAACTATTTTGGACTTCATTACCTATGTGCTTTACATTTTTAAATTTTCAAATGTATTTTTATCATAATTCTGACAAATCTTTAATTTTTGCTGTTGCATTAGGTAGGTGTTAAGTTCTATTTTAAAGTTAAATTTATTTTTCTAGTTGATTGTAACATTTCATTCAAAAAGACATAAGAAGAGATATCAATCTGTTCTTCCAATATATTAATATATTTGTGAAACAGATATGATAAACTCCTAAAAATGTATTTCTGTAATAAAAAAAAAAGGGAAATTATTCTTCCACATTTTTACCTAATTTTCTGATTTTTCTCTTGAAAGCATTATTAAATTTTATGTTTGCTTAGATAATAAATGAATAATTTGTTAAACTGAATCAGAGAGAGAGTTGCATCAAAATTATTATTTTCTAGACACAAATACAATTAAATTTATAAATCAGTTAAAAAAAATTGTGTCTTTTGTTTTGTTATTTGTATCCTTAAATTTTTTTCTTGTTTTTTGTTAAATTCTGGATTTCCCCTTAAGATTTTCATTGAAAAAAATATATAATTAAACCACTTATATTTTACATAAGTACCTATTCCAATTGCTTGTATTAATAAACCACAAGAAAAATAGTTCTTACTAGAGCACATTTTAAAAATAATTGTGTTCTATTGCTTTTTGAGATTTTAAATATTAAAGTTTTAATTGTTAAAATCTGTTGTAATATATCTCCCAAAAGTACTTTGTTTTTATCTAATTTAATTTAGCTTCTGATATAAGTAATTGGGGAAGAGGGAAACTGCTTTAGTTTCTCTTGGTGTTTTTATTTAGTTTTTCTTCTGTACTATATTAAACAGCTTTTAAAAAATCAGTTAATAATGAAATAAAAAATTTTAGTATGTGTTTGAACAAAAATTTTGAAATATTTTTTGTAAAAAGTGCCTTTTATACAAGCAAACAAAAAATATTTGTTAATGAATTTTTTCAAAATTCAAATTCAGCTATGAAGAATTTTATTCGGTGTTGTTATAGAATTTATCGAAAACTTAGAACTATTCCACCTACCTAATGTTAAATTTGTTGAGAAAAGAATGAAGGATTATGGTTGAAAATAATGAAGTATATTTCATGACAAAGATTGAAATGTTTATATTCCATATTTGCTATCCTATTCTCTGTTTCAGTGACATATAATGTGTGTTACAATCACACAGTTGTTAATCTATCAGAAAATGTCCAATTAACTACATATTTGCGTATTTACCTATAAGATGCCTTAAAAGTGTTAGTTGTTAAGAGAATGATTGTTACCGAAATATATTACTATTGGCAGTTTTGTATGAATATATATATATATATATTACAAAATTAGCAGGTGTTTTTTAATTCGAGGGGTATTTTAAGATGAAGAAAAAAAATAATGTCCTAAAGTTGCAATGGTATTTTTAAAAATTATTTATGACAATTTTGCTAAATAATAATTTCATGACTACTTTAAAGGTGATATTAATTTTTTACTTAATTGTTTCTATAAATTCATTAATTTTTATAAAAAATATTTTTAATTATTTAAAATAATTCATGAGAAGGAATTTTCAAAATATTAATTTGATGTTGCTTTACTGGAATTTGTTGTAATATTGTAAAGTTTTTCATTATATATGTTAGCGGCAAAGTATGAAATCCGGCATTCTATAGAATGCCTAATACTAGCCGGCAAAGTATGAAATGATTCTTATTTCACACATTGCCTAGGCTTTCTATAGAATGCCTAATGAGAAACCGGCGAAGTATGAAATACATCTCCGATTCGTTTCGAATATTGTATGACAAAGCATGAGACTTTTAGCGCATACTTCAGGTTCAGAATTTGTCAGTTGCACATTGTAGTTTGTTCGGGAGTGTCAAAATACTCAATTTTGCTTAAACTTATTCAGCAAAAAATTGGTTTTTTCCTATGCTGCATGAAAATGGAGAAGTATCTCGTAGTGTTGGAGAAGGAGACATGGTTTAAAGTAGGGGTTGACAACCTATGGCCCACGATACAATTATCAGTGGCATTCAACTTTATTCAACAAATTTGTTAATTTTGGCATGAACTTCGTAAATTTGTAATAGATCTTATTTGACAAACATCTCCAGAATTTGGTCAATTAAGGAATTATGAAAAAATTTGAACGATAACTCTAAAGGTAAATTTACAGCTTTTTTGTAAACAATTGAATGCCATAGCTGGAGATATTTAATTGTTGGAAGAAAGAGAGAAAATTGTGCATATGTATTTTGCTTTTCCGCTTTTAATTCTACATATTAACAAGGGAAGGACACGACTAAGGAAAGTAAAAAAAATGAAATAAGTTTATTACTTAAATTATTTATTTATAAAATTATTTAAAACTATTATTAATTAAAAATATTTAAAATTATTAATAATTAAAATTAATTACTATTTATTATGATTAATAAATTTATTAATATTAACAATTACTATTAATTAAAAATAATCAAAATTATTATTAATTAAAATTATAAATAATTAAATTGAATTAACTACTATTTATTATAATTAATACATTTATTATTATTAAGAATTATTATTAATAAGAAATATTATTAATTTGTTATTAAAATTACTGTTAATTTATTATTAAAATTATTTAAATAAACTTAGTAAATTTAAATAAATTTATTTTTGAAAAGGACTTATTAAATATTTTATAAAATTATAAAATAATTAAATTAATATATAAAAAAGACATATTTTTACTATATTAATTATAATATTTTATTTATAGTATATTGTATTTCGCATTATAAAACTATTTGTTACTAATTTTTATGTAAAATATCATTTAATATTTATTATATATTTTATTATAAATAATGTTTATTAATATAAAATAAATTTATAAAACTTAATATAAATATTTATAGATAATTACAGTAATTTTTTTTTACTTTATAAAATACAAAATAATTACATAAAATATTATTTAATATTTAATAAACCTTTCATAAATAAATTTATTTAATGTTAGAAAATAATTATTTATTTAGAAATGTACATCACTAATATATTAAACTTATCGTGACCGTATTTCATACTTTGCCTAAACAGCTTTAGTCATTCTATACAATGCCTAGGCATTTTATACAATGCCTAGGCAAAGTATGAAATAATTCTCTTATTTCATACTTTGCCTAAATTGTTAGTTTTCAGCCATTAAAGCTTTAAAAAGTATCAAAACTTCCTATGAACTTTGGTAACTCAAAAATTATTTTTAGTTAAAATGAAATGGCTGTTACTTTTAAGTGCATTTATAGTTAAAAAAAAATTTTTTTTTTTTTCAATTGACATTTCACACTAAATTACACTTACAAAATGCTTAGTTTTTCCCTTTATTTTTCAAAATGTTTCAATTTATATATATTTTTGTGGTGAAACATTGTTTTCAGTGTAAAAGATAGAAAAGTTAGGTTTTTTTTTTTTTTTTATTTTTATTAAGATTTCATATTATATATGAAAATTCATGCAATAAAATTAGTAATTGATTATCAAGCAATATGAAAAAAGTTTCATAATATTTTACTGAAAAGAAATTTTGCTTAGTAATATTAATAAAAGTATATATCTTAATGATGAAAAACTATTCGAATTTAATAGCCACAATTTAAAAAATATTCATTAATTTTTAAAGAATTGTGCAATTAAATAGACCCAGAAAATCAGTTTGGGACCAATCAACCATTTATAGTTGGTTTTGCTGTGTCTATTTATTTTTTACTTTGTAATTGGATAATGTATGTATATTTCACAAATGGTTTTCTGTCACACACACTAAACTAATGTACAGCACTTATTGCTTCACCATTAAATTTGAAATTTAGTAATTGTAATGAGAGTGAATTACAATTATGAATTGACTTACTACTGTATATAGAATTCTAATGTTGTAGTACTTTTTTGTTGTGTAAAAAATCATTGTCATTTATCATTCAATAACGAACTTTTCTTGAATTTTAATTAGAATGTAAGTTGTGTATAGAAAAAATTGTTAACATTCCAATCAGTTCACTCTGTGTTATAAGTGGTACGAGGGAACAATTTTGGATGAAATTTAAACATCTTATCTTTATTTCTGTTAAAATTTTAATCTTTTGCTTGCAATCTAAGTGCCTATGTGTATCAAATCAACCGTCCATCTTAAAATTTATAGCAAGAAAAACTAATCATTATATATTTCATAAGGAATATTTTCCTTAAATGTTATACTAGCAATTTTTCATGCATCTACTCTCATAATAATCAGTATACATTCCGTCCACTAGCTCTATCTACTTCTCAGATGTATATTTACTGCTACAATACAGCACTCTAGAATTCTTTTAGAACAGCTGTTTGTTAAAAAGATAATTATAGAAAGTAGTGGTGGAAGTTTGCTATGTTGAAAGTTTTAAGTTTCTGAATCGGTTAGATTTATATTGCTTTATATATATATGTGTATATAAATATTAAATTAAATTTAACAAAAGTGCTTTTGTAAAAGAGAAATATTATTCTCTACATTAAGTAATAATTATCGAACCTAATTTTTTTTTACAATTTCTTAAAACTCAAAGTATCCCAATCAGATTTATGAAACTTGAAAGTGAATGCAATATAAATTATTAAAAGAATTCTAAGTATGTCGTAAGTCACTAAAAGAGCTATGTAATCATTACTTGTAAAGTAAGAATGACTTTAAATTCATGAGCATAATGTTTGTTAATCCTATGGAATCATCTCTTTAAATCTAAACTTGTATGTATTTGGATTTTTATTACTTGTATGAATTTATTTTTTTTGGTAAAGGGTGCTTTTCACTTATGCACAAGTTCTAGCGGTCGTCTACTGTGAGGGCGCTGCAATCAGTCGTGCCCTTTTCTTCTTCTGGTTACAACAAAATTACCATTGTTTTAAGCTAAAAAATTAATAAAGTATTATAAAAAAGATTCCGAAATAAATAATATAAAATCCTGAGTCTGAAGTTTGCAGTTTATCTTCTATCCATATAGTTTAAAAAAAGTTTAAAAAACTTATATTAGAAGTTTTAAAAACTCAGTTGAATTTCGATGTTTTCCCATATTACATCGGAAGAAGGATTGGAAGTTGTTGTTTGCAAAGAAGAACTTGTCCATAGAGACTGAGAAGCCAAATATTGTAACCCCCCCCCCTTTTTTTTATGCTAATACTTGTTGCATAAATTAGAAATAAGGGCATTATTTTCAAATATCACCAATCATTTTATCTACCAGCATCATCAGAGCTCAGGTGCCTCCCTCTGGGGAGGAAACTGGGCGTCAAAATTACATTGGGGCAATTGGTATCCACTTATATGGTGCTACACTAAAAAGTGATACCGGTTCCCGTGAAATGTTTTAGGTCTGCTGTGGTAATTACCATATTATTTTTTTTTATCACACTATTTGGCGAAAGTGATTGACTAGATAATACGCTAGTATCATCAATATTCGTATTATTATGATAGTTTAGATTTAAGAGGTTAAATAAATATTCCATAGGATTTTTTTGTTTTAACATTCATGTTCGCATATTCATAGTTGATTGAAGAGTAGTCATAAGGCTCACTGTATAAAATGTGAGTGAATGTCATGTGTTACATTGAGTGTCACACACTGTACGAAATATGTGAAATGTGAAAATGCTTCTTTTTTGATTCCACAAGATGTTTTTTATGTTGAAAATGCTATTTCAGTTTATTTAGAAAAAGAAAAGAATACATTTCCTCCATTTTACTGTATCCAAATACTTAACATTTGTTGTGATATATATAATACAAATTAGTGTTAAAAAAAAACCATGGCAATTGCTTATATAAACGTATTTGTTCAAAATAAAATTTACATCAGTTGCCAATTCAGCGCATACGAAATAAGGGATGCCAATTTGGCGAACGTGGGCATTGTAAGTACCTTTTCTTGTATTCATCTGATGTTTTAGTATATTAATATATTTTTTTTAAATAACTTAACTAAAAAAATTTTTGATGAGATATCTGTACAAGTAATTCAACACAAAGAAAATGAAAAAGTTTCTTCAAATTATACATTAATTTTGAAGTAATGGAGGAATTGTATCTTGACTTGCAATTTTCAATATTAAAATGCATCTTGTAAAAAAAATTTTTTTTTTTTTTTTCATATATAAATCTTGAAACATATTTTCAGAATTGGGTACAAGTTTGTAGAATCTAATGTTTTTAGGATTCTCTTGAACCATGAAAAAGATTTTCATTGCTCATTCCATTTTTATTTTTGTTTCCTAGTGTTTTGTAAGATTGTAATTAATTGCATGTAGTGTGTTTTTTTCATTGCTTAGTTGTGATTGTGTTAAATTGTGATATGATAATTTCTTTTGTTTTCTAAGCAATAATAAAGAAATTAAATAGTATACATTGTGTCGTCTGGTTTTCTTTTCCTCAAAAATAAATAAATTTTACACGAGGCAATTCTAAATTAAGAAGTAAAATAAATTTCTAATCTAAGTGACGCTAAATATCACAAATATTATCCATTTATGCGCTTTTGCAAAATCATGGTTCCGAACGTAGTCGCATACCTTAAACAGAACAAATGAATGGGAGGTGGCACAGGTGTGCTTATCTATCCTCCTCTTTGAAAGAAGATGTCATTGTTCAGCTTCTCGCCTGGGGTGCCGGGAAGCAAAAATAAGGTAGTAAACAGCAGGGGGGGGGGGGGGGG
>BMAV01018924.1:212068-237878 GCA_019973955.1 Trichonephila inaurata madagascariensis
AGTTTGCTTACGCTATTCGTACGGCGGTGAATGAAACAACGGGAAAATCACCTGCTGAATTATTTTTAGGTCGAAAATTGATTACACCATTTCAAAAACTAGTTATGATATCGGAAAGTTCAAAATTCAAAATTCAAAATATTGAAAAAAGCTTTAAGGAAGCTAGACTAAGTACGAAAATTAAACAGGAAAGGTGGGAAAAATATTATAATAGACGTAGAAAAGACATAAAAATAAAGGTAAATGATTGGGTTTTATTAGAAACACACCCTGTAAGTTCAGCAGCCAACAAAGTATGTGCTAAATTTAAACAAAAATTTGAGGGACCTTATAGAGTCTTAGAAGTTAAAAATTATAATAATATTGTAATATGGAAATCAGGAAAAAGATTAACGGTTAACGTAGATCAAATAAGAATATATCGTCATAGGAAATGTGACGAGGTCGAATTAGGAACAGGTATCCCAAATAGTATAAGATCAAGTCAGGAAACTCGTACTTCGGAAAAAGTACATCAAAGATTAAATGAGTCACAATATGGGAAAGAAAAATCTGCGGTGAAACGTAAGTTAGAGGCAAAAGGGATTGGTAACCAATCAAATCAATATAAAAATACAGAGAGGACCCATAAAAACAAATCACTGGTCAGATCGCTTCCTAGTTCATTTGGGAATGAAAATAAAAGCAAAAGGATAAGGAATAATAGGGGTATTAAAAGATCAGGTGTGTCAGGGGCAAGTGGACCACAAAGAAAGTGGCAAAGAAAGGGACACAATAATATAAATAAAAGACAAATGTCATCCAGTACTATTTCTAGAGATAGAAAGAAAAGCAGAAGAGAATCAACTGAAGTTCCATATGAAAAGAACTACAACCTAAGGCCACGACGGAGAACAGAAAAAGAACCCCGACCAGCCAAGGAGACAACAGGGAAGTCAAGGAAGGGACGACAAGGAGATTACAAGCCCTACAACAAGCAAAACAAGAAATTCCAGTACAACCGAGGAAAGAAGAGTGGGAGCACCTCATCGTTGGAAGTAATGGTTGGAGAACACATATAAAAATCAGGTTGTATTGTTTCCTTTTTTATGATCTTCCAACAAGTGGTCGGAAGAATTATTGCAAAGAAGGAAGTCTCGGGCGGTGCTTAAAAGTTATAAGCCAAGTCAAACACTACAATGAGTGTTTATTTAATTTTGGAACTTTTGACTTGTTAAAAAATTTTTTTTCTGGAGAAAACATTTGTAATCGCACATTTGTTTGCTTCGATGTATGACTTCGTGAGATGCGAAAATTCCTTTGGTTATTTGTTATAATAGTTTATTGAAAAATGTTTGTAATTGTATAATATGTATATATATATATATATATGTTGTTGTATTGTTACGTATTATGAGGCATCTGGTTCAGGGAAACGCGGCGTAGTCAGGGCACTAACAATAATAATAACGGCGCTGCGCGGCTCATTGGGAGTTTTTTGGAACCAGATGTGGGAATGGAGATGAAAATTTATTGTGATATACAAATAATATATAATGAATAATTGTGAAATTAATTGATATTATGGAAACAATGACTCAAAAAGTTTTCATTTTAGGGAGACTGACCCTGAAAATTATAACTTCAACAAGAAAGGGAGCGGAAATTCCAGCTCCATATGCAGTGTTGAAAAAGATGCAAAGATTGGGTCTGCGCACCCAGAATATTTTTTTTAGAAAATTTAAGTGTATAGTTATTTTAAGTAATTGGATGTTAAAAGTGAGAGTGGGCATAAATTAAACAGTAATTATTAATGTTGGCCTAGTTATTGGAGTAAAATTTATTGTCACGAGTTTAAATTTCAATTGAATATTAAATTTAATTCTAAGATGAGTAATGAAAATTAAAGTCAAGATAAATATTGGAAATTATAAAAGTTAAAATGAGGATTTAAGATTAAAATTTAAATAAAACTCAGAAAGCGAAGAAATTTAGAAATAGAGATTTAGACACGTAATTTATTAAGGGCATTGAGAACCCTTAAGTAAATCACGTTTTTCTTCTTGGAGGGGGTTGTGACGTCTCTCGCGTCCTTCTTCTAACATAACTCCTATGTTCTTTGACGGCCACGATTAATGGCAAAACCTTTCCAACCCAATAAAAAGAAGACAAACGAATAGAATATGTAAATGAGATATACTTTAAAAGGATAGAAGCTTTGATGATAAGATATAGCGCGGCAAGTTTAGAGATAGCTTAGTGTGGAATCTTTCAGATCAAGAGTTAGCAGTCCGATAGCTTGGGAAGGAATAGAAGTCCAATATAAAGAAGTTGGAATCGTCGTATATAAAGTGAATTTATAGATATCTCTCAATAGGTGAAGGAAGGAGATCTGCAAAAGGTAATATTTGGTATAGGTAGTTAGATGAATTGGTTTATTTATTATAACTAAGATAAAGGATCTAGTTGCGTGATCTGACTTAAATACAAGGTTTAATTGGGTGTTAACTCTCACTTTAATTAAAATTGTCAAATTAGAATTAAGTAATATAAGTTATTCTTAATAAAAGTTGTATTAAGAACTACTATGTCTCATCATTTTGATAATCCCACACCTCTAGCTTACGCGGAACCGGAACGACATAGTCATCACAGGATGGCTATGTCACACTATGAGCGTTTTGACTACGTCTTTCCACATTATCAATATTCTGCGAACCTCTTTTTAATTTGTAAGAATACCTCTCTTCAAATTTAGCTAATATTTCTAAAAGTTGTACCGTGTTCTGCGGATTCCGAACTTCCACATAGTCCTGGACTTGTGGTTCGAGTCTAACAAAAATGTGATCAACCAATTCTGTCTGCGACATTCTTAGTTCCAAATCTTTATGAAGTTTAAGTAAATCGTAAACGAAATCTGTTGGTTCCTGATTTCTTCCCTGTTGGGATGCAAAAAACCTCGCTTCTAACTCTTTCTTATTTTGGATTGCGGGGAAAGCTTTCGCCAATTCTGCCTTTAGCTGCGCGAAATCCGTGGCTGTATCTTGCACTAGCATCGATCCAAATATTGAGTACCAATGTTGAGCCCTTCCCCTGAGATGACTTTTCAAATAAGCACATGACAAGTTACTCGGAATTTCAAGTAACACTACTTGATTATCTATGGCCTCTAAGAATTCATTGATGTTCTCTGACATTGAAAAGCACATTTCTGGTAAAATACCAAACCCTCCTGTATTACCTAACCCAGAGTTATATAAATGATTCGGGTGGTATTGCGTCATGGTCATCATTCGATAGCCATGTCGTGGGGTTTCCGCGTAAGTTAGAGGTGTGGGATTCTCGGAATGATGAAACATTCTATAATTCTTAATATGACTTTTATTAAGAATTTAACTTAAATTACTTAGATATCAAACACAAACTTATATTAAGTGAGAATAAACCACTACACCTAGTCTTAACTAACTCGGATCGCGCAATTAGATCACTTATCAATATAAATATATTATATCTGCCTAATAACAATCTCAATAATATACTAGCGTTCAGAATATAATCTTCCTACCTTGGTTGAATACTCAACAGTTCAATTACTTTCAGATAGGCTGTTGGGCTCGCGTGCAATAGTATGCACCTTGTAGTAATGGCTAGATATCCGTGATTCTTTGGTAGGCCGTCAAATTACACTTCTTCCTTTTCCAAACAGAACTTTCTCTAAATTGCCATCTTTGCTCACTAAACTTTCTATCCTTTTAAAGGTTATCTTATTTGCATCTATGCTTCGTTTCACTTCTTGGATTTGGGTTGGAAAAGTTTTGCCATTAATCGTGGCCGTCAAAGAACATAGAGGTTATGTTAGAGGAAGAACGCGAGAAATGGCACAAACTTAAATTTTAATTTTCATTATTCATCTTAAATTTAATTTTTAATATTCCTCCTTAATTTAAACTCTTGACAGCCACAATATATTTTACTCAATTAAATTAGACCAACATTAACAGTTATGCATTTTAATCATGGTAGATTCTCACTTTTACAATAATTATGAGTATGCCCCATCCGGGCTACGGGACCGGGAAAAACCCATCTATGACTTAGATGGGAAAATGAGGGGTCCACATGCCCCTTAACTAACTTAAATGTACTTAAAAGCTACTTAATGTTACTTAGAAACTATTATAACAATCTTCTTTCTTTACATGTCTCATCCATCCTGTCTGATTTACAATGAAAAATTTGCTTCTTTTTACAATCTTCTTCTGTCTAGCATTTGTTATATTCATCCTGTCAGATTTACAATGTGAAAACAATTGCTTCCTATCCAGGGTCAGTCACCCTGAAATAAAAACTCTTTCAGTTACTTGTAACAACAAATTTTCATATAATACCGTTACATTTCACAATTTTTATACATTATATATCACTTTTAAATTACAACAAATTTTTATATATATATATCTCATCTGGTTCTCAAAAAACTTCCCATCGGTCACGCAGCACCGTTAATGTTATTGTTAGAATCATATCTACGCCGCGTTTACCTGAACCAGATGTACATTAATATGAAACAATACAACAATATATATACATATATCTATACGTTATACAATTACAAACATTTTTCAATAAATCATTAAAACAAATAACCAAAGGAATTGTCAAATCTCAGCGAAGTCATACATCGAAGTAAACAAATGAATGATTACAATTGTTTTCTCCATCAATTAAGAAAAAATTTTGCAAGTCAAAAGTTAAAAAAAAAAAAAAAAAAAAAAAAAAAATACACTCATTGTAGTGTCAACTTTTGCTTGGATTACAATTTTTAAATACCGCCCGAGACATCCTTTTTTGCAATAAGTCTTCCGACCACTTGTTGGAAAGAATATAAGATGAAACAATACAACCTGACTTTTATGACTTGTCATCTCCTACTAGAACTTCCAAGGATAGGGTACTGTTAGTTTTCTCTCCTATTCTCATTTCTTGGCTACGATTTGATCTTGTCTGCTCCCTGATGTAGGGTCTGTAGTTTTCTCCTCGGCTGTTCCTGGCTTGATCTGACTTCACTTTACTGGTTGTTCGGGACTCCTGATCCTGTTTCTTTCGGGGTCTGAGTTTATACCTCTCTCCATCTTGAACCACTGCTCCTTCCGTTCGGTTCCTCTTCCTACTTAAATAAATGGTATGGTTATCTGATGACATTGGTTTTTACTTATTTTGGTCCACTTGACCAAGATCCATGCGATAGTTTATATCCTAATCTTTCGTGGCGTTTTCTTTAAATCTTTGTTGTAATATTTGAAAAAGAGCTAGGTAGTGATCTGATAAGTGGTCCGCACTTATCGGCTCTATCTGTGTGTCTCTCACGTTGATTCGATTTAAGATTTATCTCTTTTTCCTCTAACTCACGCTTTACATCAGACCCCTTCTTCTACCATATTGCGACTCATTTGAACTTCGTTGTTCGCTTTCCCAACTACTCGTTTCCTGACATGAACTAATGCTATCCGAGCTACCTGTTCCTATCTCAATCTCGTTAGATTTCCTATGACGATATATTCTCACTTGATCAACATTGACCGTTAACCTTTTTCCTGACCGCCAAATTATAACATTATTATTATTTCTTACTTCTAACACCCTATGCGGACCTTCAAATTTTTGTTTAAATTTGGCGCAAATTTTGTTGGCTGCTGAACTTAAGGGGTGTGTTTCTAACAAGACCCAGTCATTCAACTTAATTGTACATCACGTCTGCGTCTATTATAATATTTCTCCCATTTTCATGTTTAGTTTTTGTGTTTCGTCTAGTTTCATCAAACAATTTTTCAATATCTCCTACTGCAAACTCAGTTCCGTCCGAAATCATGATGAATTTTTGAAATGGAGTAATCAACTTTCGACCCAAAAATAATTCCGCGGGAGATTTTCCCGTCGTTTCATTCAGTGCTGTAAGGATAGCATAATCAAACTCACGTAAGAATTGGTCCCAAGTATCGTGTTGATCATTTACATAATTTGCAATTATTTGCACCAGATCGCGATTCACGCGTTCGGTCCTATTTGCCTGAGGTCTATATAGAACAGTCTTCACATGCCTTATGCCTAATCTTTCACTTAAACGTTCAAAAATTTCGGATATAAATTGGGGACCGTTATCACTTATTAATTTTATTGGAGCTAACAAAACGCGATGTAAAATTATAAAAAAAAGTATCCGGTATTACACGAACCGAGGCCTTTTTAAGAGGTATGATTTCAGCCCATTTGCTGAAATGATCGGTAATTACTAATACATATCTATTACGTCTCACTCTCGATGTAGGGTACGGACCTAACAAATCTAACGTAACTATCTCATTTGGATAATTTGATACAATCGGATTTAATCGACCAGCTGATAACGCGTTTTTATAAATATTCACTTGGCACATATTGTATGTAGATACATATTGATCAATAAATTTTCTCATATACGGGAAATAACAAACGTCCCTTATTTTATGATAAGTCTTAAACCGACCAAAATGACCTGCTATGGGCTTGTCGTGAAATTCTCTCATTATTTCATTCCTTAAAGACTTTGGAATGTATACTCGCATTTCACCTAGTGAAGTTGCATATTTCGCATAAAACAACAAGTCCTCTATTAAACGTAAATTGCGCGACCAATTCTCACATATCGACGCATTAACTGAGTTATCTTCCGGGATTTCTAAATATATATAGATATGACCTAATTCTGGGTCATTCATTTGCTCTGTTAATAAATGTTCTCGCGACGTATGTACTAGATCTCTGATTATTGCACAATTAACTTTCTCTCCCATTATACTTTCAACCGAGTTTCTGGATAAAACATCCGCCACCGCATTTTGAGTTCCAGGTCTATGTTCCCATTCTATATTAAATTCTGCTAATATGAGTGCCCATCTGATCATACTACTCGAAAAATTTTTCCCATGAGTTAAACGTGTTAAAGCAGCGTGATCAGTAATAACTTTAATCGACAGTGATCCTAAATATGTTTTGAATTTATTCAGCAACCACACTACTGCTAAACATTCTCTCTCGGTTACCGTATAATTCCTCTCAGCGTTTTTCAGAGTACTTGAAGCAAATACAACTGGTCTCTGTTCTTGATTTAGAAATACTCCTAAGCCTATTGAACTTGAATCTGTAAATAACTCGAAAGGCTTTTTGAAATCCGGCAAATTTAAAACTGGCGCCTTTGTTATGGCCGCCTTAAACGCGACGAATGCCTTGTGCGCCTCAATGGACCAGAAATGTTTTTTAATTTTCGTTTAAGATTATAAAGGGGTTCGCAAAGATCAGCATAATTTTTAATAAATTTCGTGTACCACTGGGACATACCTAAAAACTTGGATACCTCCTTTGAATTACTTGGTGGTTTCATTTCCAGTATGGCTCGAAACTTTGTCTCATCCATTTTGATTCCTTCCTTACTAATAATCTATTCTAAAGAATTCAATTCATCACAAACAAATTTACTCTTATCTTTATTTAATGTCACACACAATCCTGTATCTTGCAATAACGAAAAAACCTCCCTTAAATGCTCAATATGCTGAGTGAACGATGGAGACGTAATAATTACGTCGTCCATATAAACACTCACAAACTTCGCTATCACCGGTTTCAGGATTAGGTCAATTGCCTTTTGAAAATTGGGAGCCGCCCCTGATAAACCGAATGGCATACGCCGAAATGCGTAAGTACCACTTTTTACTACGAATGCGGTCTTAACAATATTACTGGGGTTTACTGCCATTTGAAAGTACCCACTTCTTAGATCAAGAGATGACATTATTGTGGTATAAGGGATATTCGTTATTAAATCATCTATTAACGGTAAGGGATAGCGTGGATACTTCGTGACCGAATTAAATTTCCAATAGTTAAGCGCAAATCTATATGTTTCCGGATTATCCGGTGGTAACCCATTATTTTTTTTACATAACACAAAAGGTGACGCGTACGGGGATTGAATTCAAACAATGGTTCCTTCTCGTAACATTTTCTCTATATGATAATCGAGTATCGCTTGTTTTAGCCGATCATACCTTTACGGTCTGGAAACAACCCGTTAATTATCTCCCGTATCAATTTCATGGTATAAAACATGAGTAAGCCCGGGTTTATCTCAGAACAATCCCTTAAAACTACTAAACAAATTTTGTAATTCCTGTTTTTGCTTATCCTCCAACTTTGTCTTAGACAGATCTATTTCTACATTTTCTTCCTCAATTGTTTTAACCTATTTGCGAATTGGGAATCTTTAACGATTTTCGATCAAAGTCTAAAACAATCTTTGATCCACTTATGAAATCTACCCCAAGAGTACATGGGTATTCCAAATCTGTCAACACATGAAACAACCAAGGTTTTTCAAACTCTCTAATTCGAATATTTAATTCTACAATTCCTATATTTTGACATTTCGCTCCCTGTGCCGTGATCACCTGTGCGCGCGATTTTTTTACTTGCTTATAAAAAAAATATTTTTTATATATTTCCTCAGATATAAATGATTTCTCCGCTCCAGTTACCCATAACGCTTTCAAAAATGTGTCATTTAATAAAATATGAACATATGGAAATTCCACTGGAGACATACATATCGCAGAAGGTTTAATCGGTATATCCACTGCCGAGTTCTTTTGATTACTTTGAACCTTAACGTTCAAAACATTCAATAGTCCCCTTTTCAACCTATCGCTTCGATTGAAATTCTCACTGGAACCCCTATTTCTGCGATCCCCTCAATTAAAATTATCATTTCGATCTTTTCGAAATTGGTATCCCCTTTCGTTGAATCTCTGATCATCATTCTGAAATCTATTCCTACTCTCGAACCACCTATTACTTTGACGGCCATTCTCTTAAGTACCTCTAGAATTATTTCTGCCATTATTTGGTCAACGCCCAACTTCTGAATTTCTCCAATTTCTACCATTATCACCAACATTAGACATACTATGCTCATTCTGACCTCGTCTTTCTACATTATCACCATTCTGCGAACCCCGCGTTGATTTGCAAGAATACCTCTCTTCAAATTTAGCTAAAATCACCGTATTTTGTGGATTTCGGACCTCCACGTAGTCCTGAACTTGTGTTTCGAATCTAACAAAAATGTGATCTACCAAGTCCGCCTGTGACATCCCTAGTTCTAATTTTTGGTGTAATTTTAATAAATCGTAAGCAAAATCCGCTATCTCCTGATTCCTTCCCTGCTGAGAGGCATAAAACTTCGTCTCTAAATCTTTCTTATTTCTTATGGCGGGGAATGCTTTTGATAATTCTTCTTTTAGCTGCGCGAAATCCGTGGCGGTATCTTGCACTAACACTGATCCGAATATCTGATACCAATCTCGGGTCCTTCCCCTGAGATGACCTTCCAAATAAGCACATGCTGAATCGTTATGTATTTCTAGTAATTTTATTTGATTGTCTATGACTTCGAAAAATTCGGTCACGTTCTCTGACCCGGAAAAGCTTACTACTGGTAAAATACCAAACCCACTAGAGCTTCCTACCCCGGGGTCATATAAATTAAATTTGGTTGGGCGCCAATATGATATGGCCCCTCTTTGGTGACCATATCTTTGATTGTCAGCGTGAGTTAGAGGTGTGGGATTCTCTAAATGAACAGACATTTTAAATTCTTAATATGACTTTATTAAGAATATAACTTAAACCTCTAACAATTAAGATATATTTATATAAGTGAGAATCTAGAATGAACGAACACACAGAAATAGTTAAACCGGATCGCGTAACTTAAACCACTTTATCTAAATAATTATATTATCCGCCTACTCTCACTTCTGATAATATTACAAGTTCTAATATCAAATAATCAGTCCTACCTTAATCCAAATTCAGATTCAATCACTGTACGGAAACTTCTGGAAGCGCGTGCAATGGTATGCACCTTGTAGCCAGGCTGGATATCCCGGTAACCTTACGATAGGCTGTCAATTCACGTTCGTATCTCTTCCAAACATAACTTTCCCTAAATTACCATTCTGTTCACTGAAACTTCTGTTCTTTTAAAAGCTATCTTATTTGCATTTATTATTCGCATTTCGCTTCTTGGATTTTGGTTGGAAAATAGTTGACATTAATCTTGGCCGTCAAAGAACCCAGAGGTTATGTTATAGAAAAGACACGTGAGCCCGTCACACAGTCATTTCAAGTGGACCGCAACATGTGTATCAATGATGGGAGGGGGGGGGTTGAAGGGACATTATGATACCAAGGACATTTAAAACATGGAAAATTGATTAAAATATTAAGCCTTTTTTTAAATTTCATACTATATTAACCTTTCTATCATAAAAAAAATCAGTTGTATGCATTTTTTTGTATCGAGTTATGGGTAGACTCGATTTCCTCTAACCCCTGATCAAGCCCCTTGTTTACATTCTGTTTTCATACAAACAAATCTGTCATGTACTTTGGGATTAATTATTTTTCTTTTGACAAAGCCTCACTCTTATTTTTATTTCAAATATTAATTTATCAAGTGCAGGATGGCAACAAAAAGTACTAGTTTCTTAAAATTTATTCAGACTTATGTGACACTTTTGTTTCGAATTGATTGAAAAACTTTTTGATATTACTAAAACATATAGCTCTTTTCAGAGCGAAATCTCATTTTAGATTTTAATGGTTGTTAAAAATAATAAGTATGTATGTTATAACATAGAAAAAGTAAAAGGAAAAAGATGTTATTTGTAAATAGTAAGAAATCATCTCCAACTTTTAACGAAAACAACTGCAATACTGAGATACTGAGTTCAATTATCTTTCCAACTCGAAGCAAATTACTATGTTTCCTGAATTTTTGCAAAATGTAAAAAATGTTCACTCTGTGTTGCTAACGCCACAAGTCTTGTGTTTCCTCAAGTTTTCAAGAGGAAGTAAAAAGCTTGGATGGATAGCAAATAGCAAATGGGTTGGAGCTTTCTTATCTATAAGCCATGTTCTTTGCTTACTTTTTGCTTTTTCACTAAACATACCAACAATGGATAAAAATACGCTTGTCCAGTGCATATATAGTTTATTGATAAAAAACAACTATATAAAGAAACATGTTGAAGCGTTATGTCAAGCATCTAGAGCATAAAAGTCGATGATTTTCTATAAATAATGACATTATCGATGTGTCTTATATTTCAAACGCTTGGGGAGCATTAGGTATATTTAATGATATCCTTAACTTTGAGAGAAATATTGTTAAAGTACAATGAGAATTTAATTCCGTATGGGAGTGATGGTGGTTACAATTTTTAGCTGAAAAATAATCAACATAAAAAAACACTGAACCATATTAGAATGAAACAGACATAAGGAGAGTGAGTGAATGAATATTAACGTCACGCTGTTCAGCTACTCGAGGGTTTTTGGGGACGGATCTCGTAATTTTGGACCATGGTCAAGTAACGAGGAGGACACCTGACCTGGAACCCCTCTCCTAACTACCACACCACACCAACGGAAGGACATTTGAGCTCTCGACAGATTTAACGTGCATCATTCCCCTACACGGTGGGTCTTGAATGGTTCTAAGTTTGAACTCATGACACGTCGGCCACGAATCCGTTACCTTGACCGGTAGGCAACCGTGACCACAAACATAAGCAGGGTTGATAAAAATATCATGAAAGTACAAAATTTTACAGAAATGCCATAAAAGACAATGCAAAAGAATTTCTAATGCATAGTTCTTCAACCGACCCATGCATGGCTGGTGAATCATCTTGGTCCTTATCTACCACACAAAAAAAGGTTCTTTCTACACTGGATAGCAGCATAAGTTAAAGCTCAAATGAAAGTGTGCAACTGGTGATAGTACCTAAAAAGAGTTGGTCTCAAAAAGACGGCTAGAATTAGTTATGAAATGTAATGTGTACACTAATCTTTTTTACATCTATATTGTTCTGCTCTAAAAAGTAGAAATAATTTTAACGTAATATAAGTCTCTAGAGTTTGGTCCTTCATTGACAAGATTTTCGAAAAAATTTCGTACATTAAGTTTTGTTCAGTATAATATTTAACAATAACCACAAGCATTATGATGTCGTGTGCAGAAATCAAGAGATAAACAAAAACTTGCTGTTCTTTAAGTTATCACAAATGTGCTTTGCAATGTCTTCAGTACGTCTAGCACCGGTAGAATTTGAGAGTTGAGTTTTTTTTATTTCTGGAATTATTTGATTTTTGTTTCTGAATTTATCAAACAGTATATACATCAGAAGTATTCCTTCACAAGTTCTGTTGAAGTAAACAATTTCATTTGTTTATCAATAATGTCTAACAAGTTTCATCGGATACCTTTATTACTTCTGCATTTTGTGACATTATCAAAGACAAAATACTTTGTTGCTGTTGCAACGATTCTTTTAAGAAAGCCAATTTATTGCCTCTCGAAAGAGACCCTCGAGGAAAAGAGCCATTGAAATATTTATGTTGAATGGTAAAATAACGAGCAAAATTCTATTGCTTTGAATACAACATTTTCAGGACAAATCAAATAAGTTGTTCATCAATGTTTTTCACTACGAATTAGTAAATTTCCCAATTGTCTTTAAACAACCTATTTTCAACATTTTTCGCTTGGAAGACATGAGTGTTAATTAAAAATTAGTTTCGCCTATGAAATGATCGTTATTTTACGGTTATTTGTTATCACTAACCGTTGCAGTTTTAAAAATTAATATATATATAGCAATTCGTACCAGTTCAACATTGATAGCAAGGTTTATATATTTGATTGCTTGATTGATAGAATTTCCCTTTAAATTTTAAAGCATTGTTCTTAAATAATTCAATCTCTGTGCAACGGGCAATTCAGGGAAGTCCACTGGGCCACAGGTTGAATATAGATGGTACCGCAAGATGGCGGATAGTTGGGAGATTCGAGGCGGGCCAATCACAGGCTACCCGCTGTTGGGACCTCGGGGTATCGTGAAATGTGGTGTCCACTTTGTGGAAACAGTTCAGAGAGAAAGGAACAGTGGTCCGCTGACTTGGTCAAGGCTTCAAAAAAGCAACAACGCCGGCTCAGGACCGTTATTTGAGACTTTTAGCTAAAAGAAAAAGGTCCATGACAGCAACAAAACTGTCTCACAAGCTGTAGAATGCAACAGGAACATCCTTTTCACCGATAACAGTCACCCAGAGACTTAATGCGGGTAGCCTGTATGTTAGGCACCCTGTAACGACCCCTTGATTGTGAACCACAAAAAAGTCCATCTAGCATGTTGCCGAGAACACCTGTCTTGGACAGAGGATGATTGGAGGAGGGTTCTCTCCTATGATGTGTGAGTTGCTATTCAGTCTGGACAGTGACTCGAGGCGTGTTCTCATCTGGAGAGAACAGTCGATATCGTCCCTCAATTATTGATAGTAGATATCGACCTTCTTATATTGTCGGACAGGACCACTATGGGGAGGAGCTCTGATGGTTTGGGCGGGCATTGTGTTCGATAGAGGTACTCTGACAAGTCAGCGGAACACAGACGAGATCCTTGCGCCCAATATCAGACTTTTCAGCGTATCACATGGACCAAATTTCATCTGTATGGATGATAATGCACGCCCACACAGGACTCAGTCTGTGGACAAATACCTCCAATTGGCGGATATTCAGCGACTGGATATGTTATGTGATGTCCCCTCCCCTGATCTTAATTCCATTGGACACGTATGGGACGTCTTTGGGCGCTCAGTTGCAGCTTAAAAATCGGCCCCAAGGACCTCGGCGATCGCAGGAGGGTGTTGGTACTACAGTGCGTACGGTTGCCACAGGGGTTGATAAAACAGTATGAAACACAGACGTGAAAGTTGTGTAGCTGTGTGATAGAGGCTATCATTCACCCTATTACATAAGTTTTTCTCTGACTGACAGGGTGTCGGTCAGCTACTGTGCTGGACAAGTGACTAGTTTCCTTATTTAGGGTGTAGGTTGTGCTCATTTTTGTTTACCCATATACTGGTATTATATCGAATGATATTTTGGCCAGGCTTGGTTTTATTTACTTCGCTAGTTTTCTTCCTATTGCAAAAAAAAAAAAAAATATTTGTCCCTTCAATTGTTTCCAATAGTGTGTTTTGATTAGAAGTTTATTATAAAAAAGGAACACACTGAAAGAACTTTTTACCCCACTCATCTAAACTTACGGGCAAAAAATGGCTTCATGATTCTCTTTTTGCAGAATTATTTTCCATTCAGATTAAATAAAGTAATATATCCCCAGACACTTGAATTACCTCAAATATATTTTTAAATTTCGAGCTATTTTAGCGGTTGTCCTGGAACTCATTATGTACGAAAGCAGGATTTTTTAATACTATCGAAAATTATATTTTAGCCAGCTGTTGGGGGGGGGGGGGGGAATTTTACCATTTTTTTTGATTTTCTTTTTTTTTCTTCTCCATGTTGTTAGCAAAATTTATATTGTGGCTATTTTCTCTTGTGTATCTGGTTTCAGCTCACAGCTTTTTTGAAATCTTCTTTATTTCTATTGATGACTTTCTTCCACTATTGCTCATTAGATTAGGCAAATTTTAGATTAGTGTGTAAGAGTCAAACGGGGACTAGTTAATATGAGCATTTATTGCTTTTATTGTTATTCATTACTCATTGGCTCAATCTAATGCTAAAAAAAATAATTAATGGTAGTAATAGGAAATGAATATTGGAAGAGTAAATATATCATTTAATAAATCTTTTCTTGTTTTATGAAGTTACAAATGTGTCCGATTCTGTGAGAACTTAAAAGTGCATCGTACCGTGAAGAAAAATCGTGTGTTACATTTTCCGTGTGCTTAGGGGAATTTTTATTTTCTTCTTCTCGTTTTTTTTTGTTTTTGTTTTTGTTTGTTTGTTTGTTATTGTTGTTAATTTATTATTGTTAAATTTTTCTCTGGATTTTCTGATCGAGTTAATGATAGATATACTAAAAATTATTTTATATTGCTTACATTAAGTAATGCAAGACAAAAGTAAGTTCTGCTATGAAAATTAGAACACACAATTTTCAAAAATATTTTAAATTCTGGAGAGAAAATTATTTAAAAAGTAGAAATCGAATCTAAATTCTATTTTTAAATTTCCCTTTTTTTAATTTTAGTAAATTTTTTTTATCGCTTTCTAAGTTATGCTCAAGTTTCTTCCTCAGCACTTTTTATTTCAAAAATTCTTAGTTAGTTTTCTCTTAGAAAGCTGAAACATCCCATATATTACACACATATATAGCTCGGTTATCAGGCTATATATTTATGTAACAAAAAATAAAAATTTGTTCCGAAAATGAATTCATGTATTCTCAAATAATCATAAGAATAAAATAAATTTTTATTAAGAATTCTATTTTTTTCAAAATCTTAAGCGAAAAATTGCTAGCTTGCCCCAAATTGAGATAATTTTGTCAAAGCCTATCAAGAGTAAGAATTTAATATTACACCTTCCATAAAACGTAAATTTCTCTCGAAAAATCTTTTTTCAAGGAACTCTGAGTTATTTTGAGAGCAATTTATTATTTTCCATTTTTCTATTTCGTTAATTTTTACAAAAAAAGTTGTACATGGAATCACTTTCCAAAATTTATTTAAAGCTCAGAAATCACCACTGCTTATTTGTATAATTTTTAAAGCAAATTTTGGAACCGGATTTATTTTCCTTAATTTTGTATGATGGAAGCTGAGATTTCTGTTCCAGGAAACATTTGAACATAAATTTGTGTCATTTTTATCTAATTATTGATTATTATCTTGAAAAGAAATTAAGGGTTTAGAATTACAATTAAGTCATTTTTATCTATTTATTGATTATTATCTTGAAAAGAAATTAAGGGTTTAGAATTACAATTAAAATAGTCTTCATATAAAGTAGAATCAAATGATTTTTTAAAATTTTTTGTTTTGTTTTATTTTTTGTCAAATGATAATCTATGTCAAGTTGTAATAGTACCTGTTTAATGAACGGTGCCTTTTGAAGAGCATCTGAGACGTGGCAAGAGATAAGGTGACTCTTTTCATAAGAAAAACGAAAGCTCCGAAAGGGATGGATAGAGGGAGGGGTGTCAACTTCACCCTTTCCTATGTCATTGCGTTCAGACATTATTTGTTGTACGAGCAGTTATTCCTCAAGTTTATGGATAGGATGCAACAGCAAATGTCGATGATAATTTCGGAAATTCAGAAGAGATACAAGTTTAGATACTCCATCATTCGTTGAAGAATCGGTTCTTGAACAAGCCATAAGAACATCTTGTGTTTCTTTAGGACTTTTTTGTCGTCATAAGAAGAACAGGTAAAGCTTTTGCATTGACCTAACAACTTCGTGCTCGCATACAATTTACGATGAAGCAACGTTATGAGAAAATGACAGAATGTCAATAATGCATCGAAAAAAATGAAAATTTTAAATTTATTAAAATTTTACTAGAAAAAAAAGCAAGAAAAGCTTTTTCTGCATCAGATAGAATTCACAGAATTCATACAAATCCCTTATCCTTTTTTTAAGGGGAAAAACATTGCAGGAATGCAGAGTATAAATATCATCTTAGAAACAACTGCATTAAAAATAGAGGAGTATTAACGGAGTACTGCAGAATAAAGGAGTGTTAAAATATTTATATATATATATAACATGCGTAGAAACTGAATTATATAGAATGGTTGAATACAGGGTAAAAATAAGTATTTATATACATTGAGGTATGTATATGAAAATAATGGTCCATGTTATTCACTTTGGAAACATTCCATCTACTTGACAATTTCTAAGAATATCTAGTGTTTTTGATTCTATATGGAACAATTTGATCTGAAAAGAAATGAGCATTGTGGGAGGAAGAAAAAAACTAATAAAAAATAAGATCCTTAATATAACGCCCTATATCACCTCTCATAATTTCTAAGATGAAAACATTTCGAACTAGAAAGAATATAGTTCATAGGTTTCATAAAATTCATAGAAATGGTTTCATACGTTTCCCCCAAACCGATGTTAATAGAAAAACAGAAAAGTTGGGGAAAAATAACACTACTGATATATTGGGATTTCTTCTTCTATATGTTTTCATGAAGACCGAATTCATGAATATTTTGGACTAAATTTGAATTGTGGTGAGCAATCAAATTTCGAACTCGTTGAAATTTCGGTCACTCTTTAGGAAACGATAAGAAAGAAAGCAAGTTGAATCACCTGCTGCCATTTACTAGCATCTCAATAAGTCCTATTTTCAACCAATTCATTTAACTACGTGCCAAATGACAGACCAGACGTAAAATGCATTGGACTGTGTAACATTGTTTGCTGTTAGTTCAAGATGAATTTCCTGATCGTTCTTCATATCTGGCATTGGAATTTAACAAACAATTTATTAGTTAAGCAACGTTTTTTCAGGCTTATAATAAAAACAGAAAGGTGAAAATGAGATGATGTGAATTGTAAATAAAAATGTGGGACTCTTCCAAAAATTGGATTCGCGAAAACTTTTCAAATTCAGTGTTATCTATTGAAGATATTGTTTTTAAAAAATGAACGCAGACGGAATTTTTGCATGGAATTTTGATTTGACCTCAAATGGTGGTTATCTGAATTGCTTTCATAACATTTCCTTGATGGGTGAGTGAAATTGATAGTTTACTTGCCGTATAGACCGGTAGAAATGTCATCACACATTTTAAGCGCAGTTTATTTTTCATTTTTTAAACATTTCAAACTTTATCACCCAACTTTATCTCAGCGAAATAAGTCCTTTTTGAAAAATCTTGACAATTTCCGGTCATGTGAAATGAAATCTGTTTGTTATTTATGATATAAAAATCATTATCTCTTCAGATGAATGATCCTTTTGCTAACGTTACAAGGCTGAATAATTTATATTCTTTCCACCCAAGCAACGCATACAAACCAAGGTTACATCTGAAGAGATAAGTCTACATACGATGAGTGACGCTCTTAGGGGATCATTTCAATACCATTTCCAAAGTTTTAAAATGGAATTTTAATGAAAGGAACCATTTTGATATTCATTCGTTTATTCTATTACACATATTCTGGAAAAAAGAAATAATTACCATTCGATAATTGAATTGAATAAAAAAAAAATCACTGTTTGTAAATTGTTTGTATTGTTTTTTAAATTGATTTATTGTTAATTAACGTTGCACTTTGAAATGTTCGAAGCCTCATCCATGGCTCAAAATTACGAGCTGTTGCTTTCGAGTGCGACGAAACTACAGGAGGGCTATTGGAGGTTGCGACATAGCCATCCTGTGATGACCATGTCGTGCCGGTTCCGCGTAAGCTAGAGGTGTGGGATTATCAAAATGATGAGACATAATAATTCTTAATACAACTTTTATTAAGATTAACTTATATTACTTAAATTCTAATTTGACAATTTTAATTAAAGTGAGAGTCAAGCCCAAATTAAATCACGTATTCAAGTCAGATCACGCAACTAGATCCTTTATCTCAATTATCATTAATAATCCTATTCATCTAATTACTTATATCCAATATTACCTTTTTCAGTTCTCCTTCCTTGACCTAGAGAATATTATCTATAAACTTTATATATGAAGATTCCAACTTCTTTATCTTAGGCTTCTATTCTTTCCAAAACTATCGGACTGCTAATTCTTGATCCGCAAGATTTCACACTAAGCTTTGTCACGCTATCGATCAGAATAATTCCACAATACTATCTCTGAGCCTGCCGCGCTATATCTAGGCTTGCCACGCTATATCTAGGCTTGCCACGCTATATCCTATCATCAAAGCTTCTATCCTTTTATAGAAAATCTCATTTGCATAATATCTTTGTTTATCTTCTTGGTATTGGGTTGGAAAAGTTTTGCCATTAATCGTGGCCGTCAAAGAACATAGGAGTTATGTTAACAGAAAGACGCGAGAGACGTCACAAGGTGAGGTGTGACTTTCCACCAAAAATCCCTAAAACTCGGACTCGACTCGACATGATTTAGCGATCACGTCTTAAAGATATTTATTTTGTAAATAGATGAGTACTTTGAAGTATTTTCAGTTGGAAGCGCTTCAACAGACGGCTGTTGAGTTGAGCTCAGTTTTAGTGGATTACCCCCTACACTAGAGCTCAAATCGATACAATATATGAAATATTACGAAACATTTTTAACTTTAATTCAGTCATAAAATATTAAATTGTTTCCATTGTATTTATTTCTTTTAAATCAAATGCTCAGGAATAATTATAGCTTAAAATTAAGCTTCTTTTAGGCAACAAAGTGAAATAAGGTAAAATTTTCTAACAGCAAAATATTTTATTCAAGTTTTGAATTGAATGCTAGTGCTCGACGGACCACTTTGAATGCGACGGAAAAGTCCGTTCTGTTTGAAAAATGCTTTATTAATACTGACAAAAATACTTTTACGGTTAAAAATAAGAAGGCTGAAAAAAGGTTACAAGAGTCTTTCCGAATCAAAATGCAACTTTTTATTGATTCCTCTAACATCGTAAATTCAAATAATATAAGCAACAATCTCGCTTGATTACTATATAAAATAATACAAATATTTATAACTTGGGAACGACATAAATCGTGTATGTCAAAATCTGCGGACTCAGGAAAAAACCTTTACTATAATGGACTGTAACTAAAAGTTAATTTTTTTAAGCTATTCCGTTCTTTCTATAAATTCCCCAACATATTTGGCAGGGATTTAACAAGCTTAGTTTCCTCTTCTGTGGTTATTTTGTTCCTTTCTTTTACTATGACAGATTTGAGTATTTCTTTGGATGTTATTTCGTGATCCCTGATTATCCACTCGAAAAAAATCCCACAAATGCTGCATTGTTCTTGGGTTTGTGGACTGGGATGGCTTACGAAATTTGTTTGGGACATGGTAGAACGACCATGACTTCGCAATGTAATCCATTTGCTTGGCATCTTTGTCCTGCTGAAAGTAAAAATCCTCATTCATCACAAGTTTCTCGGCACTTGCCCTGAGTAATCAATTCTGTACACTTTTGGTTCAATAAATTCCAGATTACCAACTGAAAGGAGCTTCCTATGTAACCCCTCCTCCTCCCTGTTTGATAATCGAAAAAAGATTCTCTTTCTTAAGATCTGTGAAGGAATTTTCGAAGGTTTATTTTTGTTCTTTTTGATGCAGAAAATACAAAAAATTACTTTTAATTAAATATATGACAATTTCCCAATAATTATGTGTTCTATTTAGGTATTTTCTGACAAAGGCTCTCTTGGCTCAGTTCACTCGAGAGATAAATGCCTTCTTAAGCGCAACTTGGCCATGATAGTCATCCATTTTCAGTTCTCTTCGAATTGTTGTTAAAGTCACATTTTTTGGAATACCTCTAGCTATTTGTGAAGCTTATGGTCTTGGATTTATTTTTACATAGCGTATTACAAAGCAAGATTCTCGAGGAGTCGGATCTTGGGTTATTTTGTTAATCTGTAGTTTATTTGAATCAATGAATATCTTTTATTAGCAGTTAAAAGCTTATTTTATTAGACTTAAAAGATTTCCTCCTTTCTTAAAGAGATGTGGTCTTTCTTTCAGTAATCCATAATCTCTTTTCTGTTACCTACCATCGAATCACACAAGCATTCATTTCTTAAATTCCAAATAAATCGTTGTATTATCTTTTAATTACTTAAAAACCGGACATAGTGTAATTATTTCACAATATAAAAGCTCTATTTTGTAAGTGTACACAGACTTTTGAGGGAGTGGTTGGCGATTATTTAATGGTCCTTCCTTGTTTTTTCATGTTAAGGTGGAATTTGTTGTTTGAATAAGGGACTTATAAGGAATCCCCGAGAAAAAAAAGTACGTTGATATTCTGAAGCGATATTATAGTAGTAAATATAGCATAAACACGTAATATGACTGCCCGTACGCAGACTTTCGGAGGCAATTTTATATCAAATCTGGAAACTTCGAAATCCTGATTTTAACAATAATATTGACTGTCATTCCATTGAAAACTTTATTTCCCACCCCTCTGTGTAAATGCTTAATAGAATTATTTATTTTAATCATTTATAGGGTCTCAATGAGTGGGAGGTGTGTACATAAGGAACCAAAATCGGGACTGAGACCGGGTTAGTGGTGTGCATTTTTTATCTGGGGCTCCCTACTATACTGTTTTCCAAGGGGAGGTATCTGCAATCGGATCCTCCGTCCTATGGGCCGTTGCCAAAAACTATACAATTAATATTTACACTGATTATTGTTTATCACCAATTCTTTTCTTTAAAAGCTCTAACCATAAAACCGGAGTAACTTAATTTAATAAATAATTAACTCCCTATATATTGCAATTTTTATAATATTTTCTGGGTTAAGACTCATAATAGTATTTTTTTAATGATACACAGCAGATTATTATTATTACTAATATAGTACTATTATACTCATGTCCAAAATTAAGGTCACAGACATGTTTTTCATCATAATTTTAAAATGCCTTAAGAAAAACTGTTAGAATTTCCCCGGATTCTGACCTCCTAATTTTAACAACATAATCTGGGATGTTCTCGGGAGAGCCCTTCCTGAAACATCCAGGATCTGAAAGCTTGTTGCTGAAAGTACAGTGACCAGGGCCGGCTCTAGCAGTTTTGCCGCCCCGGACAAAAATGAAAAATGCCGCCCCTCTCCACAAAGTATAAAAAATATTTCTAAGAAATATATTAATTGTTCATAAATACACACCTATAAAACTTGAATAGTTCTTGCAAAGAAAAAGTAACATAACAGTATACGTATATATATTTATTAAAAATTAAAACAAATAACAAAAAATTAGAAGTGTTTTTTCTGACTTTAACTCTGAAAACTTTGATTAATTCCTTCAAATCAATTTGATCAGCTATTTTAATGTTCGATTTCCGATGTAGCTAAGCCATTTAATCTCTTTTGAAGAATTGTAGACAGTAAGAAATTTTTAATTTTGAGAAACTCCTCTCTCCGCTTGTTACACTTATTGGTAAAGAAAGTAAAATTCTTAATGTGATGGCAAGATTTGGAGCAAATTCTAAAACTGAAATAAATTTTAAAACTTCTATTGGGCTTTCTTTTTTGCCTAATAATGCTGAAACTGACATTATCTCATCTGCTAGATCAAGCGCATTTATATCTACTGATTCTCCATCTGTCAACATCATTTCTAAATTTTTACAGTTTTTAATTATTAAATTTTTAGGGGTATCTTTTAAATCATATATATTATATAAAAATTGAAAACAATTATTATGGGTACTCATTAAATTAAATCTGCATTCGAAGGCATTAATTGCTTGGTCAATTGTAAAAAAATAAAACTCTATCTTGAATTTTAATGTAGGATCTTCTACCGAATCATCTCGTACTTCGTAATCAAAATTAACATTTTTGCGACGAACTCTGTGACGTGGCTGAGTGACCTCAAAATTAGCAGGGATATCAATCTCGTCGGCCAGTTCTTTTGCATCACAGAGCATTTAAGCAAAAGCCCCATCCGATAGAAAATCATTACAAAAATCCTTACAATTTCTTAAAGAGTTCCATAGCGGATGGTATATAGTAATCTTTTGTTTGCAATAGCTTGCTTATATCGAATTTAGGCAATTTAAGATTTTATACCTAATAGTGATGGAGCATAAGAACTTAAATTGTTTAATAGAATTTAGTAATCCAGAGGCCTCATCTCTTATAGAGTTGTCAAATTCAGCATTATTATAAATACTAAAAAGAGTATCATAAATGCCTCCTAATGGATACTTTAAGGGTTTAATAGTCTCTATTTGGCTTTCCCAACGAGTTGTACTTAGAGGTTTTAAAGTTATGCCCTTTATATATTTTAATAATATGACTCAACGAAAAGTTGATGATGAAAAAAATAAATAAATTTTTTGAACTATATTTAAAAAGTTACAGGTTTTTAATGATGCTTTTTCCATGTCATTAATGACCAAATTTAACGAATGGCTACTACATGGTACATAGATTGTTCGTGGATTTAACGTCCTAATTCTAGATTGTACCTCTGATTTCTCACCTCTCCTGTTGGCTCCGTCATATCATAGGCCTGCCCACGCATGTCTAGCAAATTTAGCCCCAATTTTTTAAGTCTCAACTATTAAATTTGAAAGTTCTTTTCCAGTCGATGTTTCAACTGGAAGGAAACCTAAAAAGCTCTCATTAATTTTAACGTTAACTTCATTAGAATTAAATTTTTCAATACATACATATCGTACCAAAAAGGTCATTTGCTCGATCTTACTAGCATCAGGGGTGCAATCTAAAATTATCGAATAATACTTGGCTTGTTTAATTTTATGAACAATTTGTAGTTTAATGTTCTCATGTAGAAGTGAAATTATTTCGTTTTGAATATTTTTCCCTGGATAATGTACTTTAGTTTCTTGATTTTTTAGCACTCTTCGAAAATGTTCCTCCATTATTGGATCAAATTTAGCAAGTAGTTGAATTATTTGCAAAAAATTACCATTACTGGAATCGTGTAGTTCATCACTCTTACCACGAAGGACTAAACAACTTTGGGCAAGCATTTTTAATGTTGTTACAATGCGTTGAAGCACCTCGCACCAATAATTAGTCTCCACAATAATTAGTTTTTGCGAGTCGCTATCAATTGTTTTACAGCATTGTAATCGCTGACTAAATTCAATCTAAGACTTTTGGCTTTGACTATGGTTCTTGGATGTTTCGTGTTCTCTTAAAGTTTTAACGATGTGCTTCCAACTTTTAAAACCTTCTGTGGAAAGAGAACTAACGACACCGCCAAAAAGTTTGCAGCAAAAACAATATACAGAATTTTTTTAATGGAATAAACTAACCATTTACGCATAACCTTTTCACCGATTTTTAAAATTCTGGTATAATAATATGAGCGAAGCCTTCGACCGGTGGGGTCATGATGAAAATTATATTCTGTCAATGGCTTAGGGGGTCCTTCTTTCACCAAAGGACATCTATCGGCGTCTGATAGAATAGCTGGCCAAGTTCCTGGATCTGAGCTAAATATCATTGTTAAAGTATCGTAATCGTTGGTTTTGTCTAAAGAAGTTCCTATAAGAGCAGTGCCACTACCGGTTCTATTTATTTCAACTGCAACATCCTCTTCATGAAAATCTAAATCAGATTCCGATTCTATACCGTCTTCCTTTTTTCTAGGGCCTTGCAAGTAATTCAGTAAACTTCCAGCTAGTTTTTTAATGTGGACTTTATTTTCGAGTCGCTTTCTTTTGTATTGGGCACCAGATAGTTTTTTACGTCCTCCCTCAGAGATTTCAAAATTTTAAAAAAATATATACTTAAATTAAGTAAGGAGAGTATGAAGTTAATTGAGATAGTGAGTTTTGCTTTCATACAAAAAATTTGAATTCATCAAAAATTGACCCATTTAAATTAAAAATCAATGTGTTTGAGATTTTCTAAAATCTTATCGTAAATTTAAAACGAAAAATAAAAAGCCCTTATTTTATTTTCGTTTGAACACTGAATTTAGTTACGCGTAATATATCTAGAATTGATAACTATATAGAGAGTAGGATATCCTAATAAAGTATATTTCCCAGTATTAAAATTAGGAAATCTTTTTAACTTATACTTTCAACAAACTCATATATACATCTGTACATAGCACGCACAAAATATTGAATGAATTTACATAATTTTTAATCTAAGAAAAATGTTCTACTTATACAACTCCCACGGGAAAAATACTTTCCATTAATATTATTAATATAACTTTAAAAATTAATGATCTTTATAATCACTAAAATTAACACTAATAAAAAATACTCAAAAAAAGAAAAAAAAAAGACGACAATATTTAAAATAAAAATAAAAAAAAATACATTATATTTCTCAGTCAAATAAAATTCTGTCTTTTAGCTTCCTCAAAAAATGTCATTTCGAAATGTTTTCATAACATTTAAATATAATCACATGTAATCTCATTTGGAAAAATATTTATAATACAATATTACTAAATTGATCTCTCTTTACATCAAAGAAGAAGAAAGCATTGAAATAATTTACTTATTACTGACCTAATTCACAAACTTTAAATATTCCGAAAGAATTTTTATAAAATGCCTTTTTTCGATACTTCAATCAGCAGTAACAAAATTATTTATAAGAATATAATTATCAGATAGTATTACTAAATTTCTCTTGATGTATGAAAAAAGAGAAAAAAAATCTGAAACCACTTCTCTTATATTGATTTAACATGAAGATTTAGAAAAACGGAATAAACAAGTCAAATCAACAACATTATTTCGATTTAATCTAAAGATTAAATTTTTTAATCCATTACTCTTAACTATATAACTATGGATACGTATATACAAGATAATTTCATTGAAATCAGAATAACCTAGTTTTCTTTTAACTCGGTAGTCATTTCAGTTATAATAGCTACTCATTTATGTGAATTTATTCATAACACACTTAATATATATATATATATATATATATATATATATATATACACTGGTGTGCAAAACTTAAGCAACAGGTGGGTTTATTGCCATAACAAAACAAGCTTTATTGAACGCATAGTATCGTGACTCATGATTGTCTATCCAACAGGAAGAACAACAAGCAGATGTTCCTTAATATGGTATATGCCCTCCCCTTACTACAATGGTTGCTTCGCACCGTTTCTCTGCATACTCAGAACCAGCCGGTGCAACATTTCTTGAGGTAGGAGTGCCGATTACTCAATCAACATCTGTTTGAGTTGTTGGTTGTTCTCCGGATGATGTA
>BMAV01018924.1:238278-255085 GCA_019973955.1 Trichonephila inaurata madagascariensis
TAAAACATCTGTAGCTCGCTATCTTCAACAAACTTTTATTGCCTCTGTCTCCTCTTTGGTTAGCTGACGCCGGATATTTTATGGGTGTCCGGAATGTCCGTAGTGACCCCAATCCGAGACGGGGAGAAAGTTACAGAAGATGGTATAAACATATAAAATTTCATGATTTAACATACACTGTGACCTAGAACCCTTCAAGGTTCAACATAAAAGTAAACTGACATTTAACGTACACAGTAGAAAATAAGAAACATCAAATGAAATACTAAACACTAATATATAACTGGAAATTACAAAAGAGTTAAATCAAATATACATTTAACGATAAATTCTGTCGGTAAGCCAATGAAATAGTTAAATGTACATGTAAATACGAGTTTTTTTTTTCAAGAGATATTTATAAATTTGAAAGGAAAACAATAACTCTTTTTAGCAGACATAATTTTTAACTGTATATTACAGCATAATTTTGAAGAACACTGCTTTAAGCGAAATATTCTGTTTTGTGCACATTTGTCGCCCTTAACGTAGTAATTAATGTTTCTGATTTCCCGGTTTTTTCTCTCTTCCCAGAAATACGTCAAAATTTCAAAAAATTTAAAAACAAGTTATTTTTAAATAATATCAATAATTATTACACAAAATAAGGAAAATATAAACCGTTTTTTACTTCAATTTTTGATTTAGCTTCGACTCATAAATTTTAAGATTTTTAAACGTTTGTATGTACATTTTATTAAAAATGTATGTCATGAAACAATTAATAAAACTGAAAATGGTTAAAAATAATAAATAGTGTATCAAATGTATTTTCATTCGTGCTCCCTGCAAATTTAGTATAATTTTGTGAGGCAGACAGAAATTTTAAATTCTGCCTTTGAACTCAAATGAAATCTGTCAAATGTTTTGATAAATAATTTTCAAATGTAGTTAGTAGCAAAATCTGTAGAAAGAAGTATTTCGGAGGAATATATAATTATTCTGAAGAAAGAAATTATTACTACTTCAAATACAAAAGAATTTATTTAGTTTATAATAAATAAATATGTCACACTATCTTTATTTTGCAGATGCTGTTACCACCTTGATTTTTTGATTTTCAACTTTATCATATACATAGAGGGAAATCTTTCCCCAAATTAAACGTTATAATTTTTTTTAATGAAATTTATCTCTTTTAGGACTAAAGGCAAGAATTGTTAATGACAGAAAAAAATGTTACAGTGAAAAACCTCGAAACAAAAATTCGCATCTAAAATTAATGTTCCTTTACACATGAGTTTGAAATATTAATCAGTCGAAGATGAATCAGTTATTTCTCTAATGTTGCTACTAAGAGATAAATATTAATATACTATATAAATACTTGAAAATTTATTTGCTGCTGAAGTAACAATTACGAACGTTAAAAATATTAATTATTATATTTAAGAGATTTTATTTGTATAACCGATTTTTTATTTATGGAGTTGCTGTATTAATGTTACATAAATATAAATAAATATTAATGTAAGAATCTCACACATGAAAGCTTGTTTAAGAAAAATAATGAATAAAGAAAGTTGCGAGACTGCTTAAAAATAATCTCCCCAAAACAGTTTGGTGGTTTATTCCCTTCTTCAAATTACTAATTCAATTAAATAGCTCAGAATAAAGACAAGTATCCGAAATTTTTTGAAAAAAAATTAAATAAATAGTTTTAAGTATTAATACTTACTACGTTATTCACACAAATAAAGATATCGAAACTTTGATCAGAGGCTACGAAATGCTATTTCTTTAAAAACTAACTACTTTCAATTCAGGAAACGATGTTCAAAAGACAGGAACTGATTTGACCAAAACGTTTCAAGGTTTTACTCTTTCCCACGACAAGCTGAAAAAATTCTCGATTCTTCGTGGGGGATATTTTTTTCTTATTGCGCGCTTACCCCACAGCCAGGGTAATGAAAATTCCTCTGTCTAGGATGTTTCGGGTGAACAATCGTAAACTGCCTCAGTAGGGTCAGCTAAAATTTATAGCCGAGGTTGAAATCCCTAGTCCAGTAAAAAATAGCTACTTCATGGATTATTTAAGCCCAGTGCCATTACCCCGGGAATACAAAAAGTACTGAAATCTGACGATTTCCCGGAATCCACTCTATATCAGTGCAGTGAAGATCTTGTCAAGATAAGCATGTCTACTTGTATCCATAGGTCGGGTGCCCATACACTCGTAAAGTCAAATCGCCACGTAATACAATATTTATTTTTTTAATCGTTACAAATTTTACTAGCAATGGTCGACTTTTCAATTCAGTCTAAAACTAAATAATTATGTTCCACGTTTCCAAAGTGTAAATAATAATATTTTAGAAGATAATTTCATCCAAATTTTTTCGTAACAAAAAAAAAAGCTTTTTTTAAATTCGGTCCTGATGCCTCCCCTGCATTGATTCATAAACAGTCTTTTTTCCAGCATAAATTCACGTAACGAAAGCTGTAGGTTTGTAAAGGGTCCTACTCTTACAATTACTTAACCAATTTACCAACACGCCGTATACTCATGAGTTTCGGGATTTACTTGATTTGCCAGCATAGTTTTCGGGCTAGAAGAGTTTATGCCCTCGGTTAATATTTTGTCCGTATTGTTTATTTTCAGTTCGCAATTTTGTAAAGAGATGGCTAAAGCAATACATTAAAACTTGCTCCAAAAGCTGAGTATTGGTTATAAAAAAGAAACAGTTAAATTAAAAGTTAACAAAATGACGTACCACATTTTGTACCATCTTATGACTTGTCTTTTATACTTTACTACCGATGAGGAACCGTACACCCAAACACATTTGTGTATCACTAGTGTAACAGGGTGCTTCCTTTGTATTACATAAGCCTATGTACATATATAATGTCTAAATTATTTAAGTACTTTTGAATATACACCCAACCCTTTTTTTACAAGATTTTAAAATAACACGTTACAAGAATTTAACGAATTTGTTTTTACACAATTTTTTTGTTTTAGCACGAATAACAAAAAAATTTGGGAATTCGTGCCCATTGGATGAGGACGATTGGATCGAATTTATGATATAAATGACGAATGATGAAGATAATGACGAAGTCGAAGATAAAGTTCAGCTATTAACAGCTGATTTAATTAGTGAGGGCTTGAAATTTGCTACAAATATGAAACATTTTCTTACTCATGCTTTAAAATTTCACATAATCATAAGTTTTGTGTAGTAAAATATCACAAGAATTATATAAGCAACTTGAAGAACCAAAAAAAGAAAAAAGAAAACAGCCGCTAATAACAGACCGTATAACAACAACAGAAAAAGAAAACGCAACTGAGGTAGTGTTAAACGTATCTGACTCAACTACCAATGATAGCATTTTCGATGCAGTTCGTAATAAATGTGCACGCTTGTTATCAAGTAGTAATGAATAGATTTTAGTTAGTAGAGTTTTATTCCTAATTCCAATTTAAATTTTCATATGCTGTATGTACTTATAGACTGAATTTTAACTGTACACTATTTTTCTTTCTTTCTTTCTTTTTAATAAAAACGAACTGTTTTTGTTTTATAAATCATGAATTTTATTATTACTTTTCTTGCAAGGCTTGGGGAAAAAATATTTAGAGTTTATTCATCTCGCATCTTTTTTTAAAAATGTCTCCCCAAATTGACCATAAGTCGCATGTATTTTTTCTTTTGTACGGTTTTCTTAGGAACGTATCTATATACCATGTAAAAAAGAGTTGGGTAAAGAAAAAATTTAAAATATTTTTAGAGTTATTCAACTCAAAAAAGAAAATAGTCTTAATTTTGAGCCTCATCTGAGTTACCATCTTTTCGCCATGTTTTTTTATACGTATCATGTTTTATGTTTCTCATCACTTTTAAGACGCCTCGTTGATAATGAGAAGTTGATCTTAACCCTTTCTTCTAGAAATTTCCAATGATATTTGATAAGATTTCGACTCAAGAACATTGCGTCTTTGTTAATGAGTTCATTTCGCTAGTGATAAAACGTCTGAACATATCTTTGTCCTCTGTGATAATTTCTTTTGAGTATCAAGATTACGCTCCTTGATCCAGGAACTGTTAAGCATTAGTAAAACTAGATTAAGAAAAGGCCATTAAGAATTTCAGGGAAACTTATCACTAAACACGTGATAAGTTAATATAGCCTCGGTTTTTTTCCCTTCAAAAAAAGAGATTTTTTTAACCCTAAATATCAATCATCGTCAAGTCCTTAACATAATTTTGTTCTTTTTATCTTTAGACTTGGATGCATTCTCACCGTTTCACTTCATTTTCTCTAGAAACGATTCTAAAATAAATATTTCTCTTGAAATATTTCTAATATAAATATTTCATTTTAGAAAAACGATTTCCGTCACCTTATTTAACTAAACTAATCAGTGGAAAGAAAATGAGAGGCAAGTTTCGTTCGATGCATAGGATCTTCTTTTCTAATACGAATTCCATTACGCTTGGTTTTTAGAAAAACATTGTAGTAAGTTTGAGAGTATATAGAAAACTTTTGGATGTAAAGGTTTTTAAAAGTGTATTTATTGGATTAAATAATTTTGACACACGTAACAGAACAATATTTACAATTACATAACGAATAGTATAAAAGCTGGATTTTTAATCGGAATATAAGCGAATAAGATTACACTTGGTAAATGTCGAAAGAGTAGATTCAATAATTCCAGAACTATATGTAAATGAGCTTGCACAATAATTACTATTTTCCAAAAAATTGATGAATTTCTAGCGATAAAACTCAAGCTAATTTTCATATTGAAATTTTTGTGTTATGCCGTAATTAACACAATTTGATCAATATAGAGGCAATCAAAGAGGCTCCACAATTCTAAAGAATTCTTACTGGTTGAAAAAAAATTTTTTAAGTCCAATTATATTTAAAAAGCCGAATAGTTATGGTCGTGGGCTCAAGTCCATTAAAGACTAGATTCAATTTGTTCATTATAATAAAATACACTCTCGCAAAAAAATCGAACTTTGAAGGAAGTGGTTGTATTTAATGAAATTAAATATGTGTACACAGGTAATAAAATGATAAAAAAAAATCAAAGCCATAGTGCCTCTCACGATTACAGTTTGAATCAGTAGTTGGTGTAACTACCCCTAGCGCGGCGACACATGCCTCGGTAACGAGGCTCCTAATGTGAATCTGCGATACATTCACCAGTTGTTTCTGCGATATTTTGGGATGCCCGAATTTGGCACCCTACCATGACTCAGACATGTTCGATTGTTGAAAGGTTTGGTGACCTCGCTGGCCATGGAAGGGTATTAACTCTACAAAAGCAGTCCAGAGGTAAGCGAGGGGTATGGGGTCTGGCATTATCTTATAGGAAACTGGTCCCCGGATGACGTGCTATGAAGAGTAATACAACCGGATGCAGGATGGTATCAACATGTCATTGAGCTGTTAAAGATGTACGGAGGATGACTAGAGATGATCTTCAGTCGTATGAGATAGCATCCCACACCATCACCCCAGGGGTTATGGCTGTATGCCTTTGTAAAACAAAGGCAGATTGAGACCATTGGCCCTGGCCTATCCAGGGACGAAGACAATGGTACTTTGCTTCAAGAGTAAAAATGGATTCATTGCTGAACACTATGCGATGCCAGTCTGATGATGACCCCACTCCAGACGATTCCACCGATGTCAAACACAGACTACTTAAAGGCCGCTGTTAGAGTAACCTCGCCTCAGCCGTGAAATGGTGGAAGGTACCACGAGAGGTATGGAAGAGGCTGTAGTATGTAGAATAATAGACAATGATATCACTGGGGCGGGGAGCAGGTCGGGCCTGGCAAATAGTCATCCGATCTTGCCTAGCATTTGTGCATCTTGGCCTTCTAGAGCCTTCCTTTCGTCGACAAGTTCCTTGCAGCATCCATTGCTGTCAGCACCTTTGCACAGTTTTGTCTGTCCGTTGCAGGTAACGACCTATTGCTCGGTATGACTACCCACCTTCACGCCTTCCGTCAATGCAACCATGTTCCAAGTCATTCAGTTGCCTATAAGGTGCCGTGTTGTGTTGTTGCTTACGTCACCTGATCGAAAGTAACATCAGTTCAAGGTCCACGAAATTCATCGTGGCTAACGGCTAGATTTTTACGCCTGTTGTTAGCCTTAGCTCTGAGCACCATGCAGGTGACAGTAGTACGATTTTTCTCGGTTACATCCCAATTTTGAGGGAGAACACCCTAGGGGAGGCAGGGGCCTCCCACTTCTCTTTCCCTTCCACCAACTTCACGAGAGAACTTGCGGCTCGACGGCAATTTAGAGTACCCCCCATGCCGCGAAGGCACTATACATTTATAAACATCTATGCCTTCTCCGGGATTCAAACTCAGGCCCTACGGCACCTCAGTCAGCGACACTAACACTATACGGTATGGGTGGCAAATTTAAATATGTCCATAATATATAAAAATAATGCATTTGCAAGGTAAAGTTGGTAGCTTTCTTTATTTCAACTTTTTTAATGTTATTTTTTTCCTCACAGTAGCTATTTTAATAATGCATTTGCAGAAACTTTGATGATATGCTTTAAATCTAACTCAAAAGCATGTGATTATTGTTGCAAGTATTAAAAAGTTTACTTCAATTTATCAAACTAATCAATATATCTGTGAGAGAGACGTTGATTTATTTGTGTTCATTTTTTTTAAAAAAAAGACAAGTTTCTCTCGAATGTTAAATAGTTGTAGAACACTGCTGTGACAATGGTACAATAAACTCTTCCTCGAAGATACGAATTCAATCATCATTAGAATTTAGTTCAAAGTTGTATTCAGAACAAGTGTGATTTGGAGCAAAAGTCCCATCTCAATTTCTTTTAAGTGCTGTTCATGTACAAACACCATCTACATATGTTAAAAGATAAAGTGAAAATATTATTTACAAATAGTGTTATATTAAAATTGTGTAATATTGGTGACACACCTCTCAATGACTATCAGAGCACGATTCTTCCAAATCAGTCTTTTAACTTAAGCTGCCCATAAGGGTTTGAAGCTAAAGTTAGAGGTAAGAAATTTTACATTCGTAATTTAGTTTTTATTTCATAAAGCTACCGAACTGATATTATATATTCAGAACCTAAAAATATGTCCTATATTTTCCAAAATGACTTTCTAATGCATCTGTTTGGATTTTTCCGGAAAGAAAATTCTGAAATTTTAATGTATTGATTCAAAATTTTGACTTTTGGAGTAAAGCATATGTGGTATGAATAAAAACAAGATGTGCAAGATTTAAAATATATTTATAAAAGATCAGTGAGAAAATCAAATGCTGTAGAGAAGTCATGGAGAGCTTTACATTTCTACTTTGAGAACCAAATAATATAACATTTACAAAAATATTATTAAGGTATCCGACTACGTTCGGAACCGTGATTTTGCAAAAGCGTATAAGTTGATAATATTTATGATATTTATTGTCACTTAGATTAGAAAATGTATATAAAATTGTTTTAAGAATATTATTACTATAAAAAATTATTTAAGTGCAATATTTTGAGAAAAAATTAGCATAGAATGACCCATTTTCAAACCATTCTCTTTTTATGAAAAATGCTTCTATTATAATAATATTTTGTCTGTATATAGATCAGACCTTTGTACAGAGGGTGAACTAGAATTTTTGAAATATATAACTTAGAAGTGGATTTATCCATATTTTACTATCACATACGGGAGAAATTTTAAGAAAAAAACGCCGATAATTATTTCAATTGGTGGTAACTGAAAATAATATGAATTTTTCAAAAATCCTAGGTCAGACTCTCTGGAGAAGTATTTACTTTATATAAGCACAAAATATTATTATTATAGAAGCATTTTTTATAAAAGGAGAACGTTTTGTGAAAAAAGGTTATTCTAAGTTAATTTTTTGCCAATATATTGTATTTAAATCATTTTTTTTTTAATGTCCTTAAAACAATTTTATGCATGTATTCTAATCTAAGTGACATTAAATATCATGAAACTTATCCATTTATGCCCTTTTTTAAAATCACTGTTCCGAACGTAGTCGGATACCTTAATTATAGGAAATTCGCACCTACTGAATTAACCTGTCTTTGTTTGACCCAAGTATATTAGCAAATCTAATGTTTAATTAACAATCACTGATGCTTTGATAACATGTGTTATGGGATTCTATCTAACATAATAGTTATAATAAAATAAATAGTTATATTTTTACATAAATAGTTCTATTTTTATATACTACAGTCCATATTTCTTGAAGCTTTTCTGCTTTTAAATACGACACTGGTTTTGAAAAAGGTGTTGTAATAAAGGTTATTGGTGTTTGGGGATTCGAGTAAAGATCAACCATAACTCGAACATTTACTATCTCACTTAAAACAAACAACTAAAGGTAGGAAACACTGTGATATGGTCGTTCTATGGCGACCATATCTTTGATTGTCAGCATGAATTAGAGGTGTGAGATTCTCGAAATGAATCGACATTTTAAAATTCTTAATATGACTTTATTAAGAATATAACTTAAATTTCTAATAAATTAGATATACTTATATTAAGTGAGAATAAACCAAACACACAGCTGTAGTTAAACCTGATAGGGTAACTTTGATCACTTTTCTAAATAATTATATTATCCGCCTACTTTCAATTCTGATAATATTACAAGTTTTAATATCAAATAATCAGTCCTACCTTGAACCAAGCTAAGGTTCAATCACTTTCAGAGACTTTTAGGCACGCGTGCAATAGTATGCACCTTGTAGTAATGGCTGGAAATCTGGTAATCTTTGATAGGCCGTCAATTCACACTTCTATCTCTTCTAAACATAACTTTCTCTAAATTGCCATACCGCTTACTAAAACTTCTGTTCTTTTAAAGGCTATCTTATTTGCATTTTACAATTGCATTTCACTTCTTGGATTTGGGTTGGAAAAGATTTGCCATTAATCTTGGCCGTCAAAGAACCCAGAGGTTATGTTACAGAAAAGACGCGTGAGCCCGTCACAACACCACTAATTAGAAGAGCGGCTTAACACATACGAGTATAATCTATTCCACTTACTCTTTGAGCACTCTGGAATTGTACTCTAGACTTCACGGTAAATCTCTTACTTGTACAATCTACAATCGTAATTCTTAAGCTCAATCTTAAAACTTACTCTCCAATTATCAATAACTGACTAGCCGTCGTCTAATTTCGCTTACCTAAATGTCCACATTTATATATAACAACTCATTTGAATAAATCAAGTCTTCTTCTTCGGGAAAAGTCTTAATAGAACTTACAGTTAAAAAGAAATAACTTTATCCCAAGAGGATTAGTTAAAGGTTCGCGAATAGACGCGTTAGAGTGGAAAAGGTTCTTTTTTTTTTAAAAAAAAAATTCTTTTGAAACAATTTTCTCTAGGACTGAACATTCTAAAAGTTCATTTTCAAGTCTTGTATCTTTCATATTATTCTCAATCAGGATTTTTCAATTTTGAAAACAATTTTTTGTTCTCAGGGATGACACAATGTAATTTTGCAGTCTATGTCACTTCGATGGAACACATACTTTCTTCTCAATTATCACATGGTAACCTGCATTTCTTCATATGTTGGATCACCAGCAAAGTGCAATTCATAAACCTAACATTTGAAGAAAAAAATATTGTAAAGCATCGACAGAAAGGATTTGTCTGAATTAACAATATTTTTCTCTTTAACGTGATATTTGTAATTTATAATGAAGCTTAAACAGAATTTGAACAAACCTTGATTTTTTTTTAAAAAAATAACGGACTTGCTTATTGTTACTATTAATGTAAGCATGATAAGATGAAATCCTTAGGTAGTCCTGTAAGGTAACCGCGTGGTTTACATTAATGGTGACAGTTCAAGAAAAGAATCTATTACTGTTGCGGTCGCGTCAGTGGGAAATTGATGCTTCCTCTATATGTGGAAGCTTCTTAGACATTTGCTGAAACTTGAAGTACAGAATTACATGGCTAACAGTGAGTCATGTGTATCTTCATGACTTATTTTGGTCAGCTTTATTTTCTCTTAAGCTTAGATTCATCATTAGTGTGAAAAAACTGCAATTTAATAACTGTATTGAATGAGTGTAATGTTTTGCATCTCACCTAATTTACATTAATACATAAATCATCTTTAAATAACTGTTTTTTGTCCATATAGTTACAATGATTATGAGATCTACAAAATAATGTGCTGTTTTGGGTTTACACAATGTTAATAATTCTGACCTTTTTAATGATTCCTTGGAAAAGTTTTAGTAAGTGATACAAAATTATTTATGTTTGCAATAGTAAAAATACTGGAATACATATTTTTCCAATCTGCAATATTTGTGTAGGCCCATTTTTAAACCCTGAATTTTGTTATAATCATAATATGTTTCTTTTATAAATAAATCGTTTCTCGCATTGTATATAAACAAAAATTTATTACCTTCTTTTATTTAAGAAATTGAAATGAAAAGAAAGACAAAAATGAGTATATGTTTAAACGTTGGCGTGTAATTACCTGTTGTCAACGTTATTAGAAATCATAAAATTAAGAGGGTATAACAATTTTTTCATAAACAGAGTAAATAGAGTAACTTACCTTTAAATATTTTGGAGGAACAAAAAATTTTTTCCAATGCTGTATACCCATTTTCAGTATTTCGGAATCCAAATGTATGAATGTCTGTTCTGTAAATCCTTTATGTCTGCTACGTATATCAATTTAAGAGAAAATATTTAAAGAAAGCAAACGTTACAGCAATAATTGCACAGTACAAGCAAGGAAATCACGAGCAAGACGAAAAATCCTGTTCAATAGTGTACAAATTCAAGCCGGCTGGCTATCCCTAAAGAGTGTGTGACATCACACACTCTTTTCATTTCAGTACCGAGGTCTTCAAGTATTTAGGAGGTGTTGACATAGCCAGGTGTCCTCGTCGCTTAATGCCGATTCATTGTAGCGCTCGTTAAAGAGAACCAGTCTCACGTAATATTTTGTTCAAACGCGAAGGTTGTGTGATGTGGAACATGTCTGCTTAGGTAACGTTCCTGGTACAACCAACGAGTGACGAGCCCGTTACAATCCGCAGCTCCATTCACGATGAGAATATGAACCAATTCCTCGTTTGAATACGAGTTCATCCTACTACCTCGGGAAACGTATCGCAAATGACAAGCAAGGTTAGTGTTCACGAAACCTTCCATTCAGCCCTATCTACTTCAAGATTGTCGAAAGAAATCTTCCAGAACGTAAGCAATTTTATCCAGCCCCGCTGTCAGGCCTGCCAGAAGACTTCGGGTCATAATTTCAAACACCTGTTGTAGAACAAACTTTGAATAAAGTGTTTTCTGTCCCATTGATACGTTGCTGTTTCTGTTCTTTTTTCTGCTTCTTTGTACCATAACTGGCAACTAGGGCATTTTCGACCCTGAGCGATTCTGAATCGTCTCTGTTCCCCTTACTCACACTGCAAGGTCTGGTAAAGAATCATCCCCCTATATGACCCACCCGCTTCATTTCATGATGTTGTATGAATAAGTACTGTATATATATATCAATAGAAATCACTGAGATCTAAGTAGTAGCACTAAGCGTTCGATTGTAATGAAAAACAGTCTTTTAACTCTCACCTCTTGATTTAAAAAAAGATAAGACATCTAAATAATAATTTCAAAATTAAAGTTGAATTATCTTTTACGCTCTCGTTATCCTTTCCCCCGTAGTATATTTTCTTAAAACATATTTCTAGTGAATCTTTTCGCAGTAAAATAATTATGCTTGCCAAATTTCGAGTCCAAATCAAATCGTTCAAAAACGGAATTTTTTTCCCATCAATAAGCCCCTTTGAGAGTCGATTTCCGTAAGACGCTTTCTTAGCAGATTTCAAATTAACAACAACAAAAAAACACGCATACCAAATTTTATTACTGCAGGTTTGGTAGTTCGAAAAAGGGAATTTTTTTTATCAATAAGCTCTAAATAGTAACTCCCCTCTCTCCTAAAGGAGTCGATTTCCGAAAAATTCGTTCTTAGCGAATTTCTATTCTACTAAACAGGCATGTTTACAAAATTTCAAGTATGTAGGTCTGATGGTTCAAAAACTAAGGTTTTCATCTATAACGCCCCTTAACTTAACACTTAGGGTCTATTTTCGCAAAAGTAATTCTCAGTTTAAAGTAATATGCCTACAAAATTTCAGCATGTAGATATAATAGTTCGAAAACGGTAATTTTTTGCAATAATGCCCCTGAAGCCCTCGCAACCCCCCTTGGGTTTCGATTTTGTAGCGGATTTCTACTCTATGAAAGGAACGTGTTGTAAGAGGCTTACGCCTCTCTCGCGAGCACCTAGATGTGTGGGGGGAAGGGAAGAAACACTCGACAGGATTCAACTAATCTAATTATTTCCTCTCTCATTAAGAGCACACACAATTTCAACTAATAATCTTTAGAGAATTTCTCAATCATAACCGTGAAAGTGGAACAATGACAGTAAAACGTGAGCGATTAGGAGACTAACAAACTTGATCCTTATCTTAATTAAGGATCTAACCTATTATCTGATTTAATCTAATCTTAATTCAATCTTAGTGAACAATTATCACTTTAAAGTTTCCACCTAATAATAATAATCAAAGTACTATAATTCTAATATTATACCTTTAGCAATCTCACCCGTCTCGAGTATATCTTCTCTCCTTCTCCCTTTCAAGCTAGAAAAACTCGCATATTTATAGTAAGTTAATTTACATAACACAATTCTGTTCTTCCGAAGGGTTGGTTGTGAATAACGTGAATTGATAGCCCAAAGATTTCTCAAGAGGATTAATTAGAAAATCGTGTATAGATCCGTCACAGTGTCTGCGAAATTTCAAGTTTGTAGGTCTAATAGTTCAAAAATAGGATTCTCTTTAATGTACAACGCCCCTCTAACCCCTCTCAATCCCCTTAGGAGTCTATTTTTGCAAAACGACTTTTTTAGAAGATCTCTACTCTATAAAGGGAACATGCTTGGCAAGTTTCAAATCTGTAGATCTAATAGTTCAAAAAAGTGAACAATTATCTACAACGTCACTTACCCATCGCAACCCCTTTTAGAGTTCGTTTTTCGTAAAACCCTATCTTAGCGGATCATAAAATGAATTCGCCTACCAAATTTCAAGTTCCAAATAGTTCCGAAGATATCGTGATGAGTGAGTGAGTGAATGAGAGTGTTTGTGTGTGAGTAGCTTTTCCTCTTTATATATATACAACCTCCGCAAATAAAGTACGGTAAATAGTCATGTAACATTAATATAGATGAAATATTAACGAAAGTTACTTTACTGTCCACCGAAACAGACACCTCTCACAACTATGCACCTCTGAGATTTGCTATACATGTCCTGGAAACTTTGCAGGAAAACTTCTTTTGAGATGGAGTTCAAAAGCCTCGTCACGCTTCGTTGGATGACAGAAATATCGTTAAATCTCTTTCCTTTCAAAGCGAGTTTGAGTCGTCGGAATAGGAAGAAGTTTGAAGGATTGAGACCTGGCGAGAATGGTGGATGTCCAATTTGCACCCCTCCCCCTTTTTTGACTATAACTGTATGGTGATATTGGCAGTGTAAGGGCGAGCATTGCCTCAAACAAAAAAACTATGAACCTTGTTGTGCGTATTGGGGTCGTAACCTACGTAAATAATTCATGAAACGGGTCAAAATTGTACCTTGCAGCATTTGAAGGAAGGAAGGAAGATTCGATCTAGGTACCTTCCGTTCCGTACGCAAGTTCTTTATCGACCAGGCCAGAACGATCATCATCGCGTGATGTTTGGTACTAGTTTATATAGATATCACACCGCCACATACCCCCTACCAGTGATTTGGCGAATAGGTGAACGAACGACACCATATTCAAGGCGAGCATGTGAGCAGTTGCGTTACTTTGTGGGTTGCGTCATTGTGCGTGACGGTTTGAGAATTGTGTCATTTGTGTGAAACGTCTTTGTTGAGTAACGTCTTATTTGCGTCAATGTTTGACGGCTTGGTTGCTTTTGCGGTGGATAAATGGTGCCACGACTGCGGCGCGTGAAGGGTGTGGTTCTTTTGCACGGCCAGGGTTACCATTGAAGGAAGGAGGGATTCGATCTGGGTACCTTCCGTTCCATAAGCAAGTGCTTTATCAACCACGCCAAAACTATCGTCTTCGCGTGATGTTTGGTACTAGTTTATATAGATATCACACCGCCACATACCCCCTTACCAGTGATTTGGCGAATAGGTGAACGGACGACACCATATTCAAGGCGAGCATGTGAGCAGTTGCGTTACTTTGTTATATCTGCTCAGAAGTAATGTGGTGGATCTGATTTGACTATAATTTACTCATTTGATTGGTTTTAGTTCATTAATGTGTAGCTGGTGATTATAATTTTGCGTTCCACGTAACGCATATGACTTTTGCTTGTTCAGAGATGTTGCTCTGAGGGGAAGCGTTTTAAAATAATCACTCTTAATGAATACCCTCCTATGTCTGTGAGATATATAGCTACGGTAGTTGGTGTAGGAAAATCAAGTGTTTCAAGAATTTTGAAAACATTTCAAGATTCCTTATCATTTTCTGCTAAAAGAAAAGGAAAATGTGAGCTCAGAAGGAAAATTACTCCAAAAACTGATAAAAGTCTAATAAGGTATGGCAAAATAAATCAAAATAAGGCAATCACAGATCTTTGAAGGGATTTATTGGATTATGGTGTTGAAGTGAGTACCTCAACTGTACAGAAAAGAGTTCTGGAACTTAGCCGTAAGGCATCATGACCGAGGAAAAAGTAATTTCTAACTCAAAAAACAATGAAAAAATGTTTAGCATAGGCCAAAAATACTGACCTTGGACTGTTAACGACTGGAAGAAGGTGATTTTTAGTGATGAAACGCATTTATTTATGAAGGGATATAAATGAAGTGTCGTTAGACGAAGTGAAGTTGAAACTCTCTGTTGCCAGATCATATCCAACAGACTGTAAAACACCCTTTTCAGCAGATGTTTTGGGGTTTTTTCACAACAAATGACACTTAAAGCTTACTTCTTTTTAAAGGCTTGATGAATTATGTCAAATACATAGAAATATTACGCAGTATAATTGTTCAATCTATGGAAACATTTCAATATGATTTGACTTCTTATCCCAATTCGACATTGGTCCAGACTTTTTTGTGGGAAAATATAAGTGCTGAATTGGCTTGGTAATTCTATTGAGAATTTGCGACATATTCTCAAGAATCGTTTAGCTAAGATGTGTGAGTGAACAGAACAAATGATAAAAAGTGATATACAAGTGTGATTCCGTGATGATGCAGTGAAGTTAAAAACATGTGCGCTGCACCAGTGGAGTATCAAGCCTAGTTGATTTATGCTGTACGAGGAAGTATTAATATAGAGGTTACTTGAGGTATGCAATGATTAAAAGTTAGGGTTTTAGAAAAAATCCTTTTTTGCCATTTGTCCCAATTAATTCGTACAATATAGTATCAGAATCGAATAAGTTTCTGTTGGCGTCTTGCCAAGCTTAAAACAAAACTTTAAAATGATCTTTTGTTCGTTCATTTACCTTTTCTCAGTTAAGAACCAACACACTAACACTAGAACGTCCAGGATTTTGATTACCCTTAAACGTCCACCGGTGTCGTTTTGACACCGCGACATAAAATATATCAAATAATTGTTTTAACTAAATAATTGCAGGACTACTGTTCAGGATGGTTGAGTTTTAAGACTTTTTAATATTATTTCATGTAATTATCATATATTATGAGCCTTTACATCATAAAAAACTAACGTTGACATTATGTTTCGCGAAGCTTGTTGGACCACTGCTTTGTAGCAAAACATTTCGAGTCGCAAATCTGCCAGGAACATTACTATTATGCGGTATCCAGTCTGTGCCATCCCTAGCGATATATATATATATATACATATATATTTGGATTTACTGGAATATTATCAATTATATCTGTTTTTTCTTAAGATTCTTCGCAGTCACTTTCACTCAATCTTATGTCTTCATCGGAATCTAAATTAGAGCCGTTTATATATATATATAATTCTCAGAAATCTCTCGCAAGAAATTAGCAATTTCATTGGGGTTAGACCTTTTCTACGAGCTATCGTTTCAGGGTGTCTGCTCTGCACAAGGTTCAAAAATCGAATGATTTTTTTTTTTATGAGCACATAACCAAATGCTATGTAACGAAATATTTAGACACAACAATTTTAGAAAAATAAGATTCGTTTCCACTGTTAACCCGATAACGCTGCTTTCAAGATCAAATAATTGTGTGATAGTACTTTCGGAAGTTTGTTTTACTAATAGTAATGATGAACGACAGTTATTTATGATGATTAATTGCCTTGGTTTCGAAATGACACCAGCGGACGGTCTAGGTATTTTTAGTTGTAAAGTTTCCCCTAATTAACCTAGAACCACAAAACTTTTACTGTGTAATTAACATGGAAAATAATTAAAAGTCACAAAAAATTTTCAAATTCCCTGCAAAAATGTGAAAAGGAGAACAAACTGAACAGGCTCCGGAGTCAAATTGACGCCGATGAACGTTCTAGTGTTAAACAAACTGTTCGTAAAACAAGTCTTACACGAAATACAACGGACGCTCAACTGAGCAACGGTGAGGGAAGATGGTCAAAACCTACCTCTACGCACATGCTGCGTTTTATTTCGCCAGTGTTGCCAAATCGGCCGTGCTGACTTCATTCACCAAACTTTATTG
>BMAV01018924.1:255485-266776 GCA_019973955.1 Trichonephila inaurata madagascariensis
GTATAATTTAAGTTAAATGATATTGTGAAAAGTCAACCTTTTGTACCATTTTTCTTTTTATAAATGTATTATATATATATGTGTGTGTAATAATTCTCTTTAGTATCCTTTTTATTAACTCTTTGTACTAATATTCAAACAAACTTTAATTCTTTGGTTTAAAAAATAACACTGTAATCTTAATAGTAATCGACCAGTCTGAAATCCCTGTCCCGCCCAATCTATCCAATCAGAACTACTATTACGTAATAACCACTGCCGGTATAAAAGCAAAAATCTTGTGTAATCGCTGTCTTTTGTCTGGTTGCCTTCATCATGTAAGAATGTAAATAACTGCATCTCTTTGTCTTTGTGTCCTCCAACATGCCGCTGCTGCTTGTCGTTGTCTGCTTTGCTTGGTAATCGTTGAAAGTTTCTCTATTCAATTTGAAAATGTACCGCAATTGTGTTTTAATCTATTGATGTGTGCTTCATAATAAAGGATGAAACGTTATTCTGAAGATGTTTTCAATAAACCAGATATGACAACAAACCAACACCGGTCAACGCCACTACAATACTTGCAGACTCTATCGATTATCTCTAGAACTACTGGACCGATTTTAATGAAATTTCATATGTACATACCTTGATACAATACAATCAAAATAATTATTCAAAAATTGCAATACACACGCATGATCATGTGTAACACTCGTTGGAAGGTATGAAACAACGGTTGCAGAATAAATAAAAGAAATGGATTAATAGGGGGTATGTCCCCCTCTTACAGCTATACAGGCCTCGCAGCGTGATGCCATACTTGAAATAAGGCAGTTTATCAGTTCTTGTGGCAATTGGTCCTACTCGTTCAACAACGCTGTTTTCATTTCCTGGATGGTTCTCGGAGGGGGGTTGCGAGTTGCAATTGCCCTCCCCAGAGCGTCACAGACATGCTCCATAGAGTTGAGGTCTGGAGACCTGGTTGGCAAATCCATACAGCGTATATCCTCAGAACCAGAGCCTTCGTCAACCAGAAGAGTTCTATGTGGCCTCAAGTTATCGTCCCTTAAAATGAACTCGGGGCCCCATGCACCACTGAAAAGGCAAACATAGGGCATACAACAAAGCTTAATTGTCACAAATAATCAAAATCCGCCCTAAGAGCTTAAAAAGACACCAAAATTGAAGAATGGTTTACAACATCTGAATTAGTATTGACGACTCCAGATATATGTATCTAAAAGATCTAAATCCTTTAATAGGAATTTAAATAACTTATATTAAATGCCAACCAGACTAACTTGGTTGCATTAATTTTGATTGGTCATGAAAAAATGTAGATGTACCTGTGTGTAATCTGTGGGTGGAATAAACATCTTCACTTCTAGACCTCTAAGAAGCTGAATTTGTGGACCTAATGTGTGGTGGATTTGTAAAGTCCATGTTTAAATTAATAAGTGTAGGGTCCACATACATCTATGCAATTTATATGTTTTAAAGAATCTGTCGCAATTTGTGTGCTTTTTATAAGTTTCAGAAGATTTTTTAGGAATTTTTATGGTCTCTATGTATATATTTTTAAAAAAAGTGGTAGCATAATCTCTTTGCATAGTATTAAAATAATTTATCAATATTATGTGTAGTTCAATTGTTATATTTCCCATAAAAAATTGAAAATTACATTTAATAATACTGATATATTCCTGTTCGGAATTTTGATAATTCAATCTTTTATCGTAAATACTGTTGTACAGTTTGTTATCAATAATCCAAATCCAAGAACTCAGCCTTGATCGAATAAAAATTTGTTTGGAGTAATTTTCGGAAAAAAAATCTATGTTAGGTTTCAATTCCTTACTACGATCAATAACAATATATTTGAATAAAAAGTAGGATAAACCTCCGATTATAATAGTGTTAATACAAATTTACAAGACTATTAATATCAAGACCATCCGGCCCTTAATTTGCTTAGAAAGTTTACTGTCGAAACATAATAAAATTCTCCTGTAAAATACATCCAAGTGTTAAAAATTAAGAGAATTTCCAGATTGGGTCAGTTATCCCTTGTACTACAGCGCAGATTTTAATAAAATTTCGTAAGTACATAGGGTGGATGGAATGCGAAAAAATAATCATTCAACAGTTAGAATACACACGCATGAGCGAGGGTAACATTAATCCAAGTCTTAAGGTATAAAACATTAGTTGCTGAATAGAGTAAAAAAAAAATTTGGTTAAAAGGGGATATGTTCACCTCTTAAACATATACACCATGATTTTATACTGGAAATAAGGGAATTTATGAGTTCCTGGGCAATTAACCCCCCTCGTTCAGAAACTCTGTTTTCAGGTCTTGTATAGTTCTCCGAGGAGGGTTGCGAGTTGACATTGCCTCTCCAAAGCGTCCCAGACATGCTCTGTAGCAGTGGTCTTCAAACTGTGTTCCACGGAACCTTGAGGTTCCACAATAAAAAAATCGAAAAGAAAACTATAAACGAGTATGCAAAATGGATTCACGTTCTCTATGAAGTTAGTATAACCACAAGTATTGAAAGCTTATCCCAGTCAATAAGACTGAAAATTTTATTTATGTGTAATATAATTGATTTTGTAATACTTTGACTAGATTGACTACTTCCTACTAGATTGTGAATATTCTGTTGCTTACTATCCGAGGTTCCACAGAATCATTTAATAAACTAATGGGAAATGCAAACTTTTTTTGTTTTTTTTTAAAAAAAAAAAAAAAAAAACATATAAAGAAGGAGAAGGAACAACTTATCGACATATCAAGTAGATTTGACGTTAAAATCTAAAGTTAAGCTAGAACTGCTCCCCCCTAAATTTTAGGTTGAAAATCATGCAAAATACACAGGATTTCTGACACAGCTTTAAATATTTTAATGCTATTTAGAATAAGTATTTAAGTTAAAAATATTTCTCAACGTGAGTATAACAAAATATAAAAACCCAAACGCAGAATTTGAAGTTCGTCAACAGATGATTTCAATAGACCTAAACTTCGACAGTGTATATAAAAAAATGCAAGCTCATATCCCAGTTACAAAATATAATGCATGGGTAGGTGACACTCGAATCACAAATTAATATTATTAAAATGTGAGTAAATTATATTAAAAAAATTACATTAAAATTTAATAAATGCAATACTTTTTAAATTATTTTTACATTAAGTATCCACAACATGTTGATCTACTTTAAATAGTATTGTAGAAGATATTCTTTTAAGTATGTGTGTGGAATGGGGTTCTCCGAAAACACCTTCTAGTACTAAGGGTTCCGAGAGTCGAGAAAGTTTGAAGACCGCTTCTCTATAAGAATGAGGCCTGGAGATCTGTCTAACCAATCTATCCGGAGAATATACTCACTTTCCACAAATTCATAAACCAGAGGAGCTCCATCTGGTCTTGCGTTGTCATCCATTCAAATGAAATCAAAGTCAACTGCACCCTTGAAAAAGTTAACCTAGGGCTCCAAGACTTGATCCTTACAACAGTTAAAAGTGCCCCTTTCAAAGACATGGAGTGGAGTGCTCTGACCATCCAATGTGATGCCTGCTCAGATCGTCAAACCTCCGCCGCTGTCGATTCTCGGGCACTGGAAACCAGGTAAAGGGTCCTTCGTTCTCTTCATATGAAAGTAAAGCGGGAATCTCAGGTTAGGCTGAACTGGGCGAAAAGAACTGTTACCCATTGATACGTGCTCCAATCTCTACACCATTTTAAACGGACTGTTCGGAAGTGAGAGGGACGCAAACAGCAAGTATTCGTGTACAGTCTCTCATGGATTCTTGCAACTGGGAGCGCATACAACACTCGAGACAGCTGTCGCATCCTTGTTATGCCTCTCTATGATGGGTGATCTCTGTTCGTCGTAGCTCTTGGACGATCTTTAGCTCTACGGAGGCCTGAAACTGTTTGTATAAGTTGAACACGACGCTGCTGGGCGCTCAATTCAATTCTCTATAAATCTGCTTTTGGGATTGGCCAACTCCCAATGCGCCACCTCATTCCATCGTCTAAACATTTCTGTTTTGAAAATCCAATTCGATGGAATGAGGCACGAGCGCTTAGAACTCTCGACTAGCTCATTCGTAGATGCAAAGCACAAAATATGTTCCAAAGCAGTATTTTTACATTTCGCTCAAACCTTTTCATAAAATTCAACCCTTAATTTTCAGTATTAGTATTAAACCTTTCAAAACCATTGGAATTATCTAATCTATATTTCTTATATGTATCAGAAAGTATCCTAATAATATCATCTATTTCCATAGAGTTAAATAAACCTTCACACACAAAATCAAAGCCATATACTGAAAAAAACTCTTGTTGTCCAACCTTTTTTTATTATATCATGACTACTTTTTAAATACTTAATTCGGTGGTGCGACAGCCCATGAGGGCCAAAGCTTACTTACGCGACCTTGGGTCCTGAGGTGTATGAACAGATGTTCCGGTCAGGTGGATTTTTTTTAATAGAAGTATATAATATCATTTATTGTATCCTGTAATACTCGCTGCAGAGCCCTTCCTGATTTAGATATATTAGTATTGAATCCGTCTGTAACACTACGGTATTTTACAGGCTTTTTATGAAATTTAGGTGCCAAATCCACACATGTGGTGAAAATATTCTAAAAATCTTGTCTTGTTGTCTTAAGAAGGTATATATTTTTTATCATGTGGTGTTATAGGAGTAATTCAGCACGAGATCTCTGGAGACCTTCAATTTGGAATCCCGTGTTATAATTGCAATCCCGGGATTGGTCCCAGGACTATTTATTAAAAGTACTTACTCAGCATAGTTGAAATAAAACTGAAAATATAATTAAAAAATTGGTTTTACATTAATTTTATTGAAACAAAAAAAAAAACTTAATTCATTAATTCATCATAAAAAAATAGTACATAATGAAATTAAAAAAAAACATTTCTTCATTTCCTGTGTTTCTGTAAAATAAGTTTTTAAAAAACACAGCTCTTCCAGCCTTTCATCGTTTAAATGGCTTCTTATTTTTCTTACAAATTGTCCTGCCGTAGAAACTGCTCGTTCGGAGTAGGTGTTATCGTCATTAAATAGGAGTATGCTCTTTTCGGATAGTCCCACGTCTCTCTCCATTTTCAAAAAAAGAGACATTTATTTTTGAATTTTTGATGACAGTGTCTCAAATCTAATTGACTGCATTGACCTCTTTGATAACTTTATCTAGTTCTTCTATCGAAGATCCAGTTGCATGAGCTGTTAGTCATGCAATGAGATTTCAAGTGTCTCAAGTCTTTCACTATTGATTAATGGCATTGAATTGAAGAAGGAACTGTGACAAAATCTATTCTTGAGATGTTGCTTATATTATTGAGTAAACCACTTAGATCTGAGCGATGTTCTCCCATACGAGAAATGAGAGCTGCATATATTTTTTCAATTTATAGCACATTTTTCATAAGCAAAATAAAAATTTTCTAAGAATTCAATCTTTAGAAAATTTTCATAAATATAATTCAGACAAAAATTAAATCCCGGGATTAGTTATTTCTGGATTTCGGGATTGGAAAAAACACCGGGATCCTGGGACCCATGTTTATTTTTTTTTTAGCAGAGACCCACCAGAAACGGAAATCAACTCCTAAGGGGTGTGATTATAGATGAAGAAAATTCTTATTTTTGTGAAGCATTAAATCATTTCTTTTATAAGTCAAGGATCCGTGGTCAACTTCCAAGGATAAGGGTTAGTAAAAGATAAATATATGCCTTTTGAAATTCAGAGCTAGAAGAATGTTTTTGATTACAATTCAAAGCTTAATAGTGGTACTTCGATAACAATGACTAATAAACAATGTAGTCATACAAAACTACCAACTACCCAGAAAAGCAGGTGGGTAAGTATATATATAAGCGTTTTTAAGAACAATTTTTTATTCTTATTCTGGCCGGATCTTCCAAATTTAGATTCTTTAAAACAACACGTACATTTTATCTCTAAATTGTTTTAGTTTTATTTTCGTCACAGATTTGCTCGAGATAATTCTTACAACAAATTGACGCAATTGGTTTAATGTGCTTTCTACTTCAATTTTTGTACCAGTCCCTAGAAATTCGCATTTGTTGCTTATGCAATGCTGTTGCAGAGTCCAAAAAAAGTAAAACACGTGGAGTTTACGTGAGGACAAAGAAAGAAAGAAAAGAAAAAAAACAAAGTTCTCTCAAATTAAAAAAATAGGCATTCACTCGGCGCCAACAAAATGGAAATATTAAACTGTTTTTAAAGATAATACGTGAACTTTGTCATGCAAATAATAAAATAAAGAGGAAATCTGGAAGTGATTACAAATGTAGAAATCAGCATGAATAACGAAGAAAGACATGACCTTCAGACAAAATAAACTCTGCTTGAGAAAAAAACTGCTTTAATTTTTTAAAAAAAAATAAAATTCATAAGGTTATGGACCCCAACAGAAGATTAATTGTTAAAAAAGTATAAAACAAGAAGAGTGTAGCAGGAAATATTCTTTCATATGGAAGATTTGAAAAGTATCGGCAGAAGGAGGTTTTTATTTTAAAAAGATTAGAACAAATAAGAGATCAAGTTAAAAATCAAACCAAAGTTCGTATAAAACAGGCACGCCAAATGCAGCCCACAAATTTTGATAATCAGTGCTTACTTAACTTTTGAAAATGCTGGATTTTTTTAATTAAAATTATAAGCGCATTCATGATACATGAGTTAAATAATCGCATTGGAGAAAACATTCCTATTTTTAAGTTGTTGATTCTAATGCCACCTGTCTCACGGTATCGGATCGCAGCTCGCGAAATTCATCGTGGCAAGGGGCTAGTAATTTACGCCTGTTGTTAGCCGTAGCGTTGAGCACCATGCAGGTGACAGTACGATTTAGCTCAGTTCCACCCCAATTTTGAAGGAGAATACCCTGGTGGTGGACAGAGATCTCTCACCTCTCTTCTCATATCGACCGCTCAATAGTTTAAATCCCTTCGAGTTCCTCTATCATTTCGAATCCATTGATTCCCAGTTCCTCTATTGGCATAATCATCGCGAACCCTTCGACTCTCGGATCCATGATTACCTGATAGTGCTCTTCTCGAACCCTCTATTACCTGCGATACCTGAAACCCCTCGAATCCATTTGCATATGTACAACATCCCGATCACGTAAGTTTCCACCTGTCGGGTAACCTTCTCGAATCTCATTCAATCGAACCATAGGTTCCAGTTGTAAAAGTTGAGCCCTCGTTGTGGGGTTTCCACAGAATCAATCACCAATGGGGACAATCCTTACTATATGGTTTATCCTCCGTCCTAGCCCAATTCAATTGCTTATGTAATTTTAATAATTTATACATAGAATCTGACGATGCCTGCCCCTAACTTGCCTCGAGTTCGGATCTATTTCTGACCACAGAAAAGTTATTAATCAACGCCTCTTTCAAAAGCGTCTCTGCCCAATTGCGTAGCCTCAAACCAATCTTTCGCTCTTCCTATGAGATGACCTTTTAAATAAGCCAGATTTGTGGAAGAATCAATGGGATTGATTATACTTTCGATGAATTCCAGAACATTTTCCTGACCTAATAAAAAACGTTCTGGTAGAACCCTCAAATTCGACCCGACTCCTCTCTCAGGGTCATTTGGGTACCATTGGGATGGATGTCCATCAGTGTTCGAGAGTTAGAATGCTCCAACCAAAACAATAGAATTTATTAATCTTATAACAAGATTCAATAACTTAAGAAGTCTCAGCAATCAAAACTAGGAAATGCACCTAAAATGAAGTATTGGAGCAAAAGCAAGGAAGACGAGATAATTAATATTTAATTATGAATTGAATCACTTACTTTTAGACCGTTTTGGTAATCTACGTTCCAAATAATCGAAATCCCGCTCGAAGCTTTTCTACTTCAAACTGCACTATTCCAATTGAAATATCTAATGGACCAAATCATCAGTCATCAATTTTAAATATTAAGCAATAAATTAACGAGTCACTCTCGAATAGCTTTCTACTACTTTTTTCTAAAACAAATATGTATTATTAAATCATACGTATAAAATATGAATCTACACAAGTAAATCTCACTTTCTGTTGAGTTTGTTTACACAGAAAAAGTTTTGGTACTGACTTGTTTTGCTAGTACTTGAAACTTAATAATCCTAATGGTAGACTACTAAGAAGGGGGGGGGAGGGTAATTCATATTTCCATCTAAGAGTACTGACTTCTCCAAAGTTGGAAACAGGATACTGGGATGAAAACAGTTGAGGAAAAATGAACGGGAGTGGAAGGTGAAGTCAATCATCATTTCTCCTTGTGATGTATCTCACAACAATATTAGGGGAAAAAAACAGAAAAAATAATCTTAAAGGAGAAAAAAGGTGGGTTCACCAAAGAGGGGGAAAATAAATTGTTTTATTTTTGTTGGGATTGTTTTATTATTTATGACTTAATTTTCATTCTTCGGGAGTATAACAAGTTCTCAATTTTGAAACGTGAATAATTTCGTAGACTTTTTACTTAAATCATTGAATTGGGTTACTTCATAATTTACATCTGAAATTTTTGGTACTATTTTAAAAGTGCCTGAAAATACTGGGGATAATTATCTGCTATTTGGATAATTGAATTCCTCATAGATTACAATTTCACAAGGTTCAAAAGGAGAGTCAATGGAACAAGCATCATATTTTATTTTTTTTTCTCATGATATTTTATAGTATTATGTTTTGATTTCTAGATTTTTCAACTAGAGCAGTAGTCTTCAAATTGTGTTCCATGGAACCCTGAGGTTCCACAAAGCATACCCAAGGCCTCCACGAGTGAAAATAAAAAAATCGAGAAGAGAAATTAATATGTACACAAAATGGATTCACGTTTTGTATGAAGTTTGTATCCCCACAAGCATTTAAAGCTCATCATTGTCATTAAGAAACTGAAAATTTTATTTACACATAACTATATTCAGTAATACTTTTGAAACTATTTTTATAATATAATAAAAAAGAATAATCAAAGGTTTTATCTTTCTAGATACTACCTACTAGATTGTGAATATTTTATTGTTGGGTCCCAAGAAATAATTTTATACTCGTTCGTACAATGTCTTGCAAAACCAAATAATGCTCGTATTTGCATTTGTGGAAGAATCCTACAATAAAGGAGAAGGAACAACTTATCGATATATTAACAGATACGATGTTAAAAATCTGAATTGAAGCAAGAACAGCTCCTAAATTTTAAGTTGCAAATTCATGTAAAATGAACAGTATTTTTCACATAAATATAAACATTTTTATGCCATTCCAAACAATGTGTAGAAGTGAAAAATATTTCTCAACATGAGTGGCTGCATAAACAAACTATAGAAACAAATTCAACTCAGAATAAGTAATGCGATTGATGTTAATCTCAATAGATCTAGACATCGACAGTTTGTGTGATAAATACAAGTACATATCCCAGTTACTAAACATAATACATGGGTAGGTGACACTTGGATAACATATTAGTATTATTATTGAGTGAATTATATTAAAAGTAGATTAATTTTTTTAAGTAATAAATGCAGTACTTATTTTAATTAACTTTACATAAAGTACCTATAACATGTTTTGATCCACTTTAAATATTTTTTTAAAATATATTCTTCTAAGTGTGTGTGGAATAAGGTTGCACGAAAGATACTTTCTAGTTCTAGGGGTTGCACGAAAACACCTTCTAGTTCTAGGGGTTCCGTGAATTGAAAAAGTTTGAACTAGAGCATCCAATTGGTTAATGGAGGTGTATATGGTAAACTGAAAAAGAACAAATATGCAGGAGGAAATTTTGTGACAGAATAAGGGGATAAATTCGATTCATTAATTACTTGTTCTAGAACTATGATCGATGGAATTTAGGTAGGAGAAGAATTTGCTTTACACCTTCATTTAGTTACAATAGACTGATTCCCACGTTCACATTTTCTACTTGTCTGGAGATGATGGGAGATAGTTGATAAATTTTCAAATTATAATTTCTCGGAAAGCGTTTAATTCTAATTGAGGTAAAAGCAACATTTCTACCTGTCAACAATTTAGTTAGTATTAAAGGTTGAAAAAATTGTTTTTACAGTTAACACACAGTTGCCTAAATATAACGAGTTGCATGATCAATTACTAAGTGGAGATATTTTTTTTTTTGTAGAATTATAAAATTAAAACTATATCAATAGCATTAACAGAGATAATATACACAAAAGGTTGATCTGTGGGGAACACAGTCTGTAAAAGGCCAAATTTTATTTTGCCCTTTTTTTATTTAATTGACATACATTACAATGTTTATAACAATTTTTGATACATCTAAATAAATATGAGGAGTATTTAAACTAATCATCTTTTGAGTGCCTGGGTGTCCAAATCGTTGATGAGAATTTTGTAAATTTTTTTTCTCATTGAAAAGGGTACAAATATTTTAAACAGACTTTTCTTTTTAAGGACAAGAACATCATTAACTTTCTTATATTTAGAATCATTTCATTGACTATATTTTGTGTGATGTGTTTTTATACCATCTATTTCAAGTAAATGTACAGAGTATATTGAGAAACAAAAAAGGATATTTTGATAGCATATCAAATTCAATGTTATATAACCCTTTTAAATTTTCACAATTTTAAGCCAAACAAGGACAGCATAATCAGTATGGATTATGAATTTTTTAACAAGTAAATGATAACAAAATTAATCTAGAGCATCTACTATTTTAATCATTCCAATTTTGTGATACAATAATTCTTTTCATAATCACTTGAAGTTCTAGAACTATAAGATACTGACTGAAGTTTATCAGAATTATCAAGTTGCTCCGATTACTATTTGCAAAGTGCCACAGAATGCATGAAGAGGTAATTTAAGATCATGTAATTGTAATACATTCTTGATATATTCTGTTTGATATTCGGGAGTCCAAATCCACTGTTTATCATTTTTTTAATACACTGCTGGCCACCGTAAATGCAACACCCTGAAGGAAGAATCAAAATAACATGAAATTTACAACATGCATTAGCGCAGGTGAGATATGCAAATGATTAGAATTTCAGCGCAGAAACACACTAGGCACGCATGTGGCGTAACCTCAAAGCACTATTTAAGGTTTGGAGATTTCGACGATTTCAAGTTCGGCAATTGTGTTTTTCTTGTGGTTTTTTTAAAAGACGATCAGTTATGTCTCGTAGAAAACAGAGATCAGCTTTTGATCAAGTATCCGAGTTCGACAGAGGAAGGATAGTG
>BMAV01018926.1:0-28986 GCA_019973955.1 Trichonephila inaurata madagascariensis
ATAATTTAAATATTATCCAGCCACGTATTTCAAACTGCAAAACACAGAACTGCATTAAATGCACTAAAACATGCTCCACATACTGTTTTCAACCCTGTATCACTAATTTTCTCTCGTTGAAACAATGGTGTATTTCATTGGTTGAAAAAAACGACCACGTATTATATTATAATGATATTGTGCTTGTGCTATTATGGTTTTTTAAAAGTAACGATAAAACTATTTTCTTTACATAAAAATCTACAAACAGACTTTAAATCAGCATAAAAATTCCATTAGAATCATATCAATAGTTAAGATAATGTGATTACATAGAAAAAATATCGAGTCAAACTCAAAAATTAGGCGAAAAAAAATAGTGTGTTCACAGGATTTTTTGTGACCACTTATATATATATAGTATAATAAAATAAAATAATAAAAGACAAATTATAATTCCAATCAAGCTAAAAATGAAGGAAAATGGATTTTAAAGACCTATAAAAAAACCCTCCAAATTATAAGAAACATTTAAAACGTCAATAAACCAAAATGGGGAAAACTATTGTTTTCTAGAATGAAAAACTGTTATACTGTCACTGAATTAGGATTTACAGGATCCAATTTTCCCCATCCAGAGAAAATTTTGACATAATAGAACATTAGAAAGTGAAGAAAAAACTTCGAAAGAAATATATTTGCTCAATGCAAGACTAATAAATTGAATTGAACGACTATTGTAATAATGTTTTTTTATATATTAATTCATTAAAATATTTATTTTTATGTATTCGTATTAATTATAAATCTTTCCAAAAATTTGTTATATTCACCAAACATTTTCTTTTCACCAAACGATTTCGACGCTAAATTATTTTAATATTACAAAGTGTTAAAAACTTCAATTAAATACTACAGCAAAAGGTGAAAATATTCAATTCTACTAGTGTCAGGAAAATGAAAATCAAATTAATTAATTAAATTAAAATTAAAAATTAGTTATATTATATGAATTGCAACAGAAAATCCTGGTGCTGATGCATCATTTAATTCCTCATTTTCAGAAAATTGATAGCACCCAGTATACTGAAAATGAGGACTTAAATGATGCATCAGTTCATTTATTCATGGTTCATTAAAAAAAAAAAACAGTACAAAGGGAGAATGTAATAACTAAAAGGTTAAAAATAATAATAGTAAAACCTGAAGCATTAACGAGCGAATGAATTATTTACCTATATTTGTAAGATGAACATAAACCACCATTTAAAATTAAATACTTCGTAAAAGTTTAAAATAGTATATAAAATATTTTTTTTATGGAATTTGTAAAATGCGGTTTATTAGATGTATTCTACACGTATAACATAATAAGAAATGACTTTAAAAGGGGTTTCCAATTCTAGTATCCTTTTAAATGCCATAAATAATAAAAATTAAGCATGTTTAAGGATTAAAATTTTAATTTTTTGTTCAAGGTAAAATAAATGCTAAATTTCGTCATTATTAAATGTCGAGGTTTACATATTTAAATTACAGGGGCATTTTTATTTATACAATATTACGTGAAATATAATTTCAGAGCTGAATTCCTTTTTTATTAAAATTCAAACTCAATTAAATGCAATGGTAAACCTCTTGATCTCAACTATTTAATATTTAAAAGGAATTTGAAAAAAAAATAATGATAAACAATCGAGAAAACCAATTAAAGAATAAACCTCTGGAGTTCTTCCGCTAAAATCTAATAACATTTTAAGAATAAAAATCACTTAAGAATATTGAATTTTATTCTGGATCCCATCACTACATCTTATTTTTCTCGCAGTTTTTAATATAAAGACGATAACAATGTCATAAGAATGAAATCTACATTAGAATCGAAATTAAATCAAAGAGCTCTTTAATGATCATAGTCCGATTTTGTAATGGTCATAATTTCTTCATTTTTCCTTAATTTGTCTAACATTTTTGATTAGTTGGAGATAAGCTTCATAAGGGATATTTTGGAAATCCTATTCTTTTTCTGTTGATGGCTTGATCAAGATAATTCTTTGTTAATTACTTTTCCTTTCATTGAATTATAGCGCCATTAAATGTTTTGAGGAAATGTTTTTTTAAAAAAAAATGGATCATTTAACATATATATTTGACGATTCCTTAAACTTTGAGCTAGATCATTCCCTTTAAAGTCGAATTTGTATAATTTTTGTTCTTTCTAATGGGGCTGCGTAATGGTAATTGCCATTGCAGACAGGAGGCACCTGAGCTCTAACGATACGAAATTGCACCAGATATTTAATTTTGCAGAGAGCACCCAAGCCAAACAGGCACTCTAGGAATCTTTAACATGCCGAATAATCATACGATATGGTTGCTGTCGATTTTTTGCGTCATGAAAATCCACCGACTTGGGTAAGGGTCGAATACACAAACGTCGGCGTACAAGGCCAGTGAAAAGTCAACAACGTCTCCCAGTCGGCAATTTGTATCCTTGATGTTTCCAACTCACACACAAATTCACACGCACTCAGGCATGCACACACGTGCGCACACAAACATTATATGCTAATAATGAATGTGTATTTTAAGAAAATATGCATAGGCATCATTGAGAAGCTTTCTAAATTGAATTTAGAATAAGTCAATTTTCCAAATGCTTTTAAAAAATGGAGATTACATTATTTATGTTTATGTTAAGTTTTGTTAAATTAATAATTTATTGAAGAACATTTATGTGTTTTGTGGAATATATTTTTTATGAATTAATGTAACTGTCTATCCCTGTGAAAAAATCTTATTTATAATATGTACTTGGCGACAATATGGAACTTAAATAGTTATACGTTTTTGCTTTTTATATAACTATGGAGATTTCTGGTCAAACTGTGTGTATGTTTTTTACTTGCTTTATTTATTTGTAATGGCTTCAAAAGCCAGTTTATACTTTTGTAAACTTTTTACAATCATTTTGTAACATTTTACGATTATTATGATCTGTATCAGAGCTATGGAAACACTTTTTTACAGTTATTTTAGCTCAAACTCCACTATGACAAGTCCTTTAGCATATGTAGAAAATATTATATCGATTTCTTTTTACGTTGTAGATATTCCTTATCTAAAAGTTCCTCTGAATAAACCAGAATTCAAGTTAGTAAAAGTCATCATGCAGAGTAGGTTGGAATAACAATGCGCCATTTCGAAAGAACTTCTACCGGTGCTCTCGTAGTGGAAAAATCATTTGTAAAAGACTGAATAACACAACTATTTTAGAAAAGATACGTGCAACTTTGTTTACTTTGAGCATGAATATTTTTTTATGATTTACATTTAGAAATGTTTAAACATACCACGTAGTCATATAAAACAGCTTTCGAAAACACAGTTTTGCGAAGTTGACGATAAGAAATTTTAGATCAAAGCAGTTTCGAATAAGAATCAATGAATAAAAACAGTTGTAAAATCTTTTATATATATATATATAATCTGTTTTCCGCAGCTTTTGTTACTTAAATGTATAAAAGCATAATTGGAAGCCATCACGTAGTTGCAATAACTGATTAAATGTTAAGAGGAATTGTTGGTTACAGTATTGAATATGTTATTTAAGTTCATCAAGGGCCCTGTGAAGATTTGATTACTTCAGTTCTTCTCAAAGTTGCAATACTCGCGACCCAATATTCAATCATTATTTTCATCGCGCCCCCCGCCATACAATAACAATGTACTGAATTCAATAATACTATACTTTGAAGCTAAAACTACGATACGAAATTAACCTCTTAAGCACTCCCCGTGTATATAAACGTCTCGCTAAGCCAAAGCCTTTATTTCTCCTGACGTATATATACGTCTTTCCGAAGTTCGATTTTTTCTGTGCAATGCTATCCGTAAAATTATTCCAAGACTTTGGAATGCAATAAAAGGACCTTCACAATGTTTGCGAAGGATTTAAGTATTCCAGAGTACTTTTGCTCCTTTATTCCTCCCTCCTCCCCAATACATCACATACGCGTGCCCACGTGGAAAACGGTTGGCATTGGGAAGCGAATCGCGAAACTTATGATCGGCAGTTATTGTTTAATTATAAATCGTACAAAAATTATCAAGATAAGTGTTAATTTTTGTTATAAATTATATATATGACAAACCCATAGTGTTACTGGTAATTAATAAACTTGTTTTTAACTTAGAATTGTTAAATTAATTATAAAATACATTGTGTAGCACTGATATATTTATAAGTGTAATATATCAATGTAAATGTGTATTTTATTTTTTATTATATCAGAATGTATTTTGTTTGTTTACTTTCAGTAAATTAATAATTTTTTTTTAAAGTAATCTTTTGTTCTCGACTTTTCAATATGCTCGCGCCCCCCTTGTAGAGTTGTCACGCCCCCCAAGGGGGGCGCGCCCCACAGTTTAAGAAACACTAGATTACTTAACATTTTACACAAACAGGAGTTTAAGTACATTGAAATTCAATAAAACATATTTTTGGCAGATGCTTCATTCAAATATCTAAACTATATACTGTTTGTAAAACATGCAACACCATTTTCAAAGCAAAATAATAATAATAATAATAAGATTAAGTGTCCGAAATCAGTATTTGGTGTAGCCACCACCACGCGCTGCTATAAATGCTGCTATACGACGTGACAAGGAGTCAAACAGATTTTGAATGTCTGCTTGTGGAAGAGATTTCCGTAATGCTTGTATGCGCAGCAAAGGTTCGTCTTTTGAAGATGCAGGAAGAGGATCACGAGCGAGACGCCGACCAACCAAATCCCACACTTGCTCAAAAGGCAACATATGAGGTGAATAAGTAGGCCAAGGAAGAATTTGCATGTGTTGAGCTGAACAAAAGTCTCGAACAGTCTTTGCAACATGTGGGCGTGCATTATCCTGCTGAAAGATAGATCCAGGGATGCCTTGAAGGAAGGGAACGACTTCGGGCTGTAGCACTTTATGGTTATACCTGTTGCTATTGAAATTACCCTCAATTCTTAGCAAATTGGATGGTCCATGATACAAAATTGCAATCCAAACCATAACTCCGAATGTTAGGCCACTATGTCGTTCGATAACACACTCTGAAAGGCGGCGTTCACCGGCACAGCATCTAACACGAGAAGGCCATCATGGTCCCACAAATTGAAGCGTGATTCATCTGAAAAGACAATTTGGTGCAAATCAGCTTGCCAGGCTCTGTGCTCATGAGCCCATTGCAGACGCAGCCATCGATGGTTTGCCATGAAGAGGATCCTATATAAAAGCACCCTTGCACGCGATCCGTGGCGAAGGATATGTCGACGAATTGACGAAGCGGACATTAGTACCAACAGACCAAAATGCTGCTAACTGCCTGAAGGAAGCTGTAAGGTCATTCACGGCCATCTGGAGCAGGCCTTGATCGTCGTGCGCTGACGTCACCTTCCTTCGTCCACTGCTTCCAAACTCGCATCATTAAGCAGCTGTTCCGCTGCACATGAGCTTCTATTGCGTGATAAGAAAATCCTCCTTCTCGAAGGCCGATAATCCTCCCCCGTTCTAACTCCCCCTAAGTCTCACCAAACGTTCGCCACTAACAAATAATCATTAACTGTTTTCAACGTCCCGCTACAACCCTCAATTTATGCGCTTACAGCTACAGTTCAGGGGGCACTGCGCACTCCGCGCATGCGCGGTAGCTATGAAACTTTAATATTTTACGTAACATCCTATAATGGATATTTGCTGCAAAGTTCATTTAATTCTGATGATTCCTTCACGGTGTTGCCTTTTTTTCAAACAGCAGTGCATATGAAATTAAAATAGTTGTAAGAAAATGGGCTATCTCTCTCTCCGCAAGTTCTATATTCCTTAATTCAGGTTTTCTTTCGTTGTGCAAAAATGGCTAACCCTATAAGTGGTAGGTTAGTTTTCGAGATGATGACCTCCTGTAGTGAGTTCTCTTAACAATCCCGAATTTGACTAGATTTTTTAACAAACAACTACCTTCATTACAGCCGTCAAGTTCGTCATCGAAATTTTCGCTACGCTTGCTAACAATAGGTTTCGATGTTACCTATTGTTTTTCAATTCAGGTGCTAAACCTTGTTTCTGTCTATTGTTTCTACTTTCATCATCCCTGCTTGCATCAGAAAATTCATCTCTTGATTTTTTATTTGTTGAAACTTTTTCGACTTCAACAGGTGTAACCTTTCGTATTCTCTGACTTGCTGCCATTTTGGATTAACGTAAATTCACTGTCTTTCGGACAAGTATTTTCTTTGGCTATCTACTTAAAGTGTAAGGCTAAAGTTAATATCATTTGCTGTCAATAAATGGACGGACTTCCTAACAAAACCTAAGAAGTTTATGTATATAAATGGTTTTATCACATGTGATTAAAAATATAAAACGTAAAAGAAAAATTGCGTTCCTGACCTCTTTAATCAATTGGCCTTGGAGATCATCCAAAATGACATACCAATCCATACCAATGGCAATAGGTATGCGGGAAGGCAGTGGAATTTATATTCAAACACTTCGAGAGAAACAGTCCATAAAAAAAGGTAACCCAGATTTCTGTTCTGTTTTTTAGAAGCGACTTTATTGCAGTTGACATGTGACTAGAGAAACTCTTGAGAGAAAGAAACTACAAAGACCTCTGGATTCCATCTGATAGCCGTAGTTCAATTCAATACCTCAAACATTGGTTCTACATAGGAGATAAAATCATTTTATCTATCGAACGAAAAATTAAGCTGATCTTCCACAAAGTACGTTTCCAATGGATCCTATCCTATCTCAATATCTGCGGTCTGACACTCTTGCAAAAAAGAGATTAGATCAGCGATACTCAACCTGCGGCCCACCGAGCGTTTTTATGTGGCCTGGTCATGACCCATTGCTCTGAGAAATTCACTTATTTAAGAACAAAGTATTAAATATTTGGTGGGAAATTCTTTGATAAGAAATCAAATATATCATATTGATATATTTTTTTTATTTGGAACAGTTACGGATAGTGATAACAGACAGCCGTAGAGTAGTGACAATTTTATGGGTGGAACTAATTTTTAACAATTTTTCATACCTTGCAAGCGAAAAATATTCCTACGATTTGGAGGTTGACTGTTTTATAGTGAAAAGCAAACATAGATTACAACTTAATTGATTTGTCATGAAAGTGCTGTACTTAAAAATACCAGTAAACATAAATCATTCAATGCAGTGCTTCTCCAACTTTCAATACTCTCGACCCAATATTCAATCATCATTTTCATCGCGCCCCCCTTCTTACAATAACATTGTATTGAACTCAATAATATAATAATTTTACACTAAAGCTACAATACAACTTTAACTTCTTATGTGCCACCGACGTATATAAACGTCTTTCCGAAGTACGATCTTTTCTGTGCACTGCTATCCATAAAATTATTCCTAAGGCCTTGGAACATAATAAAAGGACCTTGACAGTCTTTGCAAAGGATTTACTTATTTCAGAGGATTTTGCTTATTTTTCCTTTCCCCTCCCCCAAAAACCCATCGAAATACGCGCGTCTATGTGGAAAACCGTGGCATAGGGCAGCGAATGCGTGACTTTTAATAGGCAGTTAAGGAAGTAATTATATAAACCGTACAAAAAATCATCAAGATAAGTGCTTATACAAGCGCATGGGGTCACTGGTAGCTATCAAACTCGTTTTTAACTTAGTATTGTTAAATCAATAATAAAATGCATTGTACACACAGTACAGATACTTTTTTAAGTGTATTATATCAGTGTAAATGTGTGTGTATTTTATATTTTATTATGTCAGAAAGTATTTTGTTTGCTTACTTTCAGTAAATTAATAATTTTTTGAATAAACTTTCGTTTTCGACTTTTCAATATGCTCGCGCCCCCCTCGTAGAGTTATCACGCTCCCAAGGGGGGTGCGCCCCACAGTTTGAGAAACGCTGATTCAATGACACTTTTCCTCCAAGAGCTCTATCAAGAGATGTAAATAGGATACATTTCTTGAACAACAACAAAGTGTTTTGTCAGTGGTAATGTTACAGCTGTAATAAAGACACCTTATGAAGTTTGTTATATTATTAGTAATTATTCCAAACTTTTTCTGATTCAAAAATTGTGAAGGAGCGAATCTTAAATTTTATAATTTATATATATATAGTAATAGTGACAAAATTAAAAGATATAAAGAACAATAATAAAAAAGTAAAATAGGAGTTATAATATTTTGATCAAAATTTTCCACACATTTTAAATTTCCAATGTTATCTTGGTCTTAAAACATTTCCCCCCCCCTCCATTTAATCTCATGTTGCTCCTCACTTGAAATAGCTAAGATATGTATGTCCCCCACGTGAAATTGCTGATATATTAACTCTCAGAAAAAGTTTAGTACCCCTGGTCTAGATCATCCAATTAGTTTCACCTCAGAGCTCACGTATTTAGAATTATTTTTAAGGCAAAAGGCCCAAAATAAAGAAAATGGTTAAAACCCTAGTTACATAAATTGTATAAAGGCAGAAGACTAGGGGGCTTTCTTTATCTCTTTCTTGTCACAGACAGTTTAACACATGCCTGACCCGACTTGCCAGTGGGCACTTAAAAAGTCTCATTTTTTCTGGGGGTTGTAAGAGGTTTCCTTTTTTCCCTAAATGCCAGCTGGAACAGGCTTCACTTCAGAACATATTAGACTGCTTGACTGAACTAAGAAGATATTCCTGATAGTACACTTCTAGTATCGGATTTCATTAAAGTCAACGGATTCACTGATCTGGTCTGGCCAAACGGAGATGGTATCAACAACCACAACACACATTCATACCACCCTAAACACAGCTTCGCACTGACGTATATATACGTTGTTACCCTCAAAGGGTTAAGCTAGAACAAAGCTTCTATGCAGATTTGAAAGTCTCTACCGACTAGTATATAAGTAGTTAGTGTGATAGATCATATTATACAGATGGTTACTGAGAAGAGTAGATGTTAGGGGAAGATACTGCCACAGTTATTTGTGCCTGAATAATACACTGAAGAGCTAAAAAACTGGTACAGGTATGCGTATGCAAATAAAGAGATATGGAACCAATCAGAGTAGGGCTAGGGCGGCAAAAACCCAATTTAAAAAAAGCCCGGCCAAAAGATAGGTTACGCTGCTCAATGTCAGGTTTTCAAGATTTGAAGTTTGAACAGGTGTTATAGTCGCGCAGAGAGATGGGAATACACCTCCAGGGGGGATAAACGGGTTTTTACGTAACCAAATGAGGGCGGGAAAATCGGGAAATTCAAAACATCAAACCTACGACATCGCTGAGTCCGGAAAAAGATCATGCAAGAATGAGACCAACGAGACGACTGGCGAGAATCAATAAGCGTGATAGACGTTGCTGCAGATTTTAATGCTGGAACATCAACAAGTGTCACTGTGCGAACCACTCAACGAAACATCATAGATATGGGCTTTTGGAGCCGAAGGTCCCCTCGTATTCCCTTGCTGACTGCACGACACAAAGCTTTACGCCTCTCCTTGGCCCGGCAACACTGACATTGGACTATTGATGACTGGAACACGTTGCCAGATCTGACGAGTCTGGTTTCCAATTAAATCGAACTGATGGACGTGTACGGGTATCGAGACAACTTCATGAATCCATGGACCCTACATGTCAACAGGGGAATTTCAAGCTGGTAGAGGCTCTATGATGGTATGGGACGCGTGCAGTTGACGTGATTTGGGACTCCTGATACGTCTATATACAACTCTGACAGGTAACAGGTACGTAAGATTCCTGTTGATCACCTGTATCATTTCATGCCCATTTTGCATTCCGATGGACTATTGTAATTTCAGCAGGACAATGCGACTCCCCACACACCCAGAATTGCTACAGAGTGCCTCCAGGAGAACTCTTCTGAATTTAGACACTTCCGCTCGCCACCAAAATCTCCAGACATGAACATTATTGAATATATTTGGGATGCCTTGCAACGTGCTATTCAGAAGAGATCTCCATCCCAACTTACTCCTACTGATTTATGGACAGCCCTGCAGGATTCATGGTGTCAATTGCCTCCAGACTACTTCAGGTATTAGTCGAATCCATGCCACGTCGTGTTGTGACACTTCTGTGTGCTTGTGGGGCCCTACACGATATTAGGCAGGTGTACCAGTTTTTTTGGCTCTTCAGTGTAGTTGTGCAGCCACATGTGTGATTTAAGATCGCTGAGGATTTCCACAGTGAAAAGTCTAAGAAGTTACACCTCATTTCATGTAAGTACCAGTTGATTCTAACCCTTTAGCTTGTGTTGTCCCATATCCATTCTAGAGTTTAAATTAATAAATAAAGTGAATTATTCCAAATACCTGTTAGCAATCAATTCTTTTCCGAATCCATGGCTTATTCACCTGTGCTGCGTTTGGACTCCACCTCCTTCGGAAATCAAATCCCAATAAGAACCTAATCTTCACCTCAACCAACATAAGGAGGAAGTACCACTCCACAGTTTTCAATAAAACTATTATTTTTCCTTGGTAGTCTAGATTCTTTAAAATTTCTGAGGAAAGTCAAAGTAAAAATTACATATTTTTCATATTGTTTAATTTAAAAACTAATACATGCAGTGAAATGAATTGCAGAGCCTTTTTTTCATACGGAAAAACATTATTAAAAAGTTATCACTTTTCCTCAAAGACATATTTAAAATAAAAACGATAAAACCATGTTTCTGAACTTAGTAAAAATTAATCAGCATTTTAACAGTTATTAGCTGACATCATGTGCTTATTCACTCTTTTACAAACATATAACACATACAGGTGTTTTACTTTGCATGATTTTACAAATACAATAATAATAATTTTTTCTGTAAAGAATTACTATGTTTTAATTCCATTAGTAAAATTTTCGTTGGTGGAGGCAATGATGGTTAAATTAACGTCCCAAAAGAAAACTAAGTAACCCAACCGGTATAGTGGTGAGCAACGCTGACTGCGGTGCCGTAGGGACTGGGTTCGAACCCCGGAGAAGACATGGATGTTTGTAAATATATACTGCCTTTGCGGCATGGGGGTACTTTTAGCGTCAGCCCAAGTCCTCTCGGGTTGTAAGGGAGAGAGGTGGGAGGCCCCTGACCACCCCCAGGGTATTCTCCTTCTAAATTGGAGTGGAAACGAGCGAAGTCGTACTGTCACTTGCATGGTGCTCAAAGCTAAGGCTAACGACAGGCGTAAAAATTCTAGCCCTTAGCCGCGATGAATTTCGCGGGGCCTCGATCTGAATTCGTCAGGCAGGTGGCATTAGTTACAACAACGAAAATTAATGCTGTAATTTTAATTATGACATAATAAAACATATTCATATTATTGAAAGTAAAGCGACAAATTAATTGAGAAAAAGGTGAAAAAATACTATAGCTTTATTTTTTAAAAAATCTTCAATTAAATTGTCCTAAGCACTTAGTTCGGATCAAAATGGTGCCATTGTTCTTTAATGTTCTTTTCCAAAGTACTTTTCTTGAGGTAAATAGTATCATATTTGAAAATCAAAAGTATTCTTGAAAAGCCATAAATGATATTTATTTTTCTGACTTGAATAACACTTTAGAAACTTGGAGCGAAGTTCCTCTGTCTAATTTTTCCGTATACTTTAATTAAATATTTAATTATAGCAGCAGAAGAGTTATTTGTATTATTTCTACAATAAATTGAGTGTGTTCACCCTTTTTTATTAAATAAAAATATTTTCTGTTTAAAAGAATCCATATTGATTTAGATATAAGAGTTTAAGAATAAATACTTATTTTAATCCTCAATTTAAAAGTACTGTGTATTATTTTTAATTTATTTAATTCAAAATAACGCATTTTTGCTTTTGGTTGCTTAAAATATTTTTGTAAATCTTTGACTTATAATTAAAAACTTACTTTCTCTCCTTAACTAGTTTTCCCGTACGTTGTAAGAACACTTTAATATTGTCTTCTTTCTAACTTTAGTGTGTACATATTTTTAATTCTTTTAGTGAGATTATTAGTGCTAAGAGATGCCTTTTATCCATGGTACTGAAATACTTTTCAACCGGCATTTTTTTTGCAGGTAAAAAGGGAATTTTTTATTGAATGCAGGAATTTAGATTCGTGAAAATATTTAATAAATAACAGGAATTGGAAAAGCAATGTGTAATTTGTTGCAGGAAATGAAATGAAAATGAAAAGATAATCCAAACAAGTAATATAAATTTTTTTTTAAGTCAATTCCTACTTAAATCAACAAAGAAAATTTTTATTTTAGTTACTTTTTATTAAATAGCTACAATTAATATAAATATGTATATACATAGGACAGAATCACCACATTAAGTGGTAATTAATTTTTATTAATTATCATTAAAGTATCGTATTGTCATCCAAAACAATCGTGTACATAATGTCACGTTCCACATAATGTCAAAATATTATCGTCTGCTATCTCTGAAAAGCTAAACATTATTGCAATATTCTCTTTTTGGAATAGTTTGATAGAAGTTTAATGAAAATAAAATGTTTTACGCTGTATTTGGTAGAGAAAAAATGGTTTACATCAAAACTGGAGTTTAAAATTGCGCACCAGACGAAATTTTACAGCAAATAATATAAAAAAAAATTTAAGTCAATTCCTACTTAGATCAACAAAGAAATATTTTATTTTAGCTACTTTTTATTTAATAGTTACAATTAATATAAATATGTATATACATATGACAGAATCATAACATTAAGTGGTAATTAATTTTTTTAATTATCATTAAAGTATCGTATTGTCCTTTTAATTTCAGTCCAACTGAATGCTTTAACGCGTGAGAAAAAAACCTTTTCAAGTTTTGACACAAGTCGCCAAAAGGGTCGCTAAGTCGCCAACGTGGCTGTATTTGTAATTCTTTAAATAATTAGTTTTAATCAATTAATTTTTATTTATTATAATTAAATTATTGTATTGTCATCCAAAATGATCCTGTATATAAAATTTCAGCTCAATTCAGCGCTTTAAAATGTATTTTATTAACGATTGAAAATTCCACCAAGATAAATAAATATAAATATACAAATATATAAATAAATAAATATATAGACAGTGCAAGCTAATAGTATGAATTGAAAAGGCCGATATTATCTCTGTCCACATTGCAATGTAAAACGAAATATTACACAATGCTTTAATTTGTGTGTGCATATATTAGGTTGGAGAAAAAGAAAACCATTATTTTTGCATGAAATTCAAAACTTTATTTAACATATTTCGGATTGTCCGATTTGGGTCAAATATGTACCGTTTTGTTGTATAATGTGTTGCCATTTTAAAGATAGATTCATATTGGCTCTCTCATATAAGTATTGGCCTTTATTGGCGAAAAACTCTAGTAATCGATTTTCAGAATTTTCTCCTGATCCCAATTTCTTATGACTCAGGAAGTTTTGCAATGCGAGGTGGTAATCGTTTGGTGCCAGGTCCGGACTATATGGTGGATGCATTAAAACTTCCCAACCAAGCTCCCAGATTTTCTGGTGAGTCACTACAGACGTGCGTGGCTTGGCGTTGTCATGATGGAACACATAACCTCTTCTGTTGGCTAATTCTGGCCATTTCTGCTCAGTCACTACCTTCAAATGTTCCAGTTGTTGACAGTAGAGATCTGAACTTAGTGTTTGGCCCTACGGAAGCAACTCATAATAAATGGTTCCTTTCCAGTGCCACCAAATACACAGTAGAACCTTCTGGATGTTAATCCTGGTTTGGAAATTTTTTGAGCGTTTCAACACTTTTGACCACGATGTTTTCGAAAATTTTAATATGACCCTTTTCCCATCTCCAGTCACCATTCTTAAAAAATGGGTCGATTTCCTTTTTGGGCCCAAAGGGCTTCCGCGGAAATTGATCCACTGTTTTTTCTTAATTGGCGTGGCACCCAAACATCGAGCTTTTTTTTGAATCCAACTTACTTAAATGGCTTAAAACTTTTTTTGGGCAACCTCAGCTCCGGGGCGATGCTACGGCTACCAGAGCCGGTCAATTTGATTTTTTGGATTTTATCGACAGTTTCGATGAGGGACCTGCCCGGAAAGAGGCAATTTTAAAAAAAAAGATCCAAGGGAAACGACGAAACCAAAATTGCACGTAATTAGCTGTTACAGTTTTTCGCATTATAAAACCCCCATTCAAATTTAGCCACCCGGTTTTTAAATTTTTCCCCACAAAAAAAACTGTAAAACCAATTTTCTTTTGTTGTCTTTCCCTTTTTTAAAACCCAACCCCAACCGAATGGACCAAATAAAAAAGGAAAAATTTTTTTTGTGGAAATATCACCTTTTCAAGAGATAAATTTGAAATTGTTTGATCAATACTTCACGAGATATTGACACTACAGCCATCTACCGAAAACATAATAGATTTCTTTTTCCGCAACCTAATATATACACACACTCATGTCCGTAAATTAAGGATAATTCTGAGTCACGTGGAATCGAACTCTAAAATATAAATGTATGATCCATAAACTGTGTGTGTGTGTGACTACTCACATTTTCAAGAATCCTATGCAAATTTCGGAAAATTGATGACACCGTTTTCCCATCACTACGGGGTGTGGGGGGGACATATGGGGAAAACGGAAAGCAAAAAATTTTTTACGCGCTTTATTTTCAGTGCAAACGGCATGGTTAGGGGCCGAACATGTATGTTTTTTTACGTGGTAGTATTAACAGTTGTCCCGAATGTAGGCGTACCAGGTGGAAGTATCCGAGTAACTTGGAATCACCCACACAGAGAGTCATTTACATTCTTTGGAAACAATTCCAAGGTGATGGTAATGTGAGTATGCGTTACAGTACAGATGACCTATGAGGTACAACGCCAAATGAGGCTGACGCATTACCCAAAAAGAAATAGACGGAGTACGCAGGGGACCTTTCCCTGCTCTTCCATCACTGGTACGGCAGTTTCAAGGCAGACCGTGTACATACACTTACGGAGATTATTTTTGATCAGACCGTTATGTTTGAAATTATTGCAACTCACTTTTTCCATTACTGGAGTAAAAATTTGTAATCCCAAAATGGGTTTGTGTGATGTTTTCCACAAGTCATTTAGCTTGAGCAAATTTTCCCCGGGATTTTCATTGGGGAGTGTCGAAACGTTCCCCCCAAAAGAAATATTGAATGACATTTTTTCGGGGGAGGGATTGCTCGTTTGGGGAGAGTTTTTCTGGGTTCCAGAACTACCTGAATGCCCAAAATTAACGTTAGTTTAAATCATCCGGGCGCATTCTAACAAAATGTACTTTTTTAACCTGGGGGCGAATTTTTTTTATAAAAATTTCACTTAAAACGGAAAACCTTTAATCGGGAAAATAACAGTAGGACGGGGACCACGATTGAACCAAAAATTTAATGTTCCGATTTAAGCAAAATTCTTTTTGTTGGGGGTTTTTTTCCCCAAGATCAGATCGATAATTTTATATTCGTATGCCTAGGGATTTTTTATTGAATCGTCTGAGAATATTTTGTATTAACCATCATACCGTAGCATTTTTTTAAATGGGTTTTTTTTAATTTTTCCAAGGAGTAAAATGAATTTTTATTAATGATACAGACGTATAGCATCTTTTTTTTTTTCCCTTTGTTTAATAAAAAATTTTTTAAATAAATCCCTTTGTTTTACGACTCTTTTTTTCTTTAAATTGCATTATCCTCAATTTATGCATGAGTGTATATGTACAAACACAAAATCCTCACCGTTTGAAAAAAAAAAATAGAACAAAATTTTTATAAGTATGAAAGATTATTTTTAAAATATTTGAAAATTTTCCAAACAGGAGAATGTATTTATAAAAAGGGGAAAACTTTTTAAAAATTTAAATTAAAAAAAACCCCCTTTTTTGTACCCCGTTACTTATTGTTAGTTATATGCAAAAAAATGTTTTTTTAATATTCTGGGCAAAAAAATGAATCACTAAAAGTGTTACAGAAAACAACTTGCAAAAAGACTAACAATTTCCCTGTTTTTATCTGCATTTTTTTTCTTATTTTAGACTGAAAATAATAAAACAACGCATTTTTATGTATAATCTTTTTCATTGATCATATTAAAAAATAAGTTTTAAAAATTTATTTAATGGTAATAAGACTATTTTAAATGACAGAATTCTTATTTTATTTGATTTCATAGTAATAACTAGCGTTGCTAGAACGCTTAGAACACATAATAATATAAAAAAATTATATTCTTATGTATTAAAATATCATTTTCTAACATCCTACACTAATTTTATCAGTAAAAAAATTTGTATTCTACATTTATATATGTCACAATTTAGGAAATATATTCCTTTTCACATATTAATACTAACTTACTTTTCCCTTTTAGTGCAGTGCTAATGATAAATGATTTATTTTAAATGCCCTTTAAACGACCTCCATTAAAACTTCTTCCCTCACAACTCCAAATGGTTAACAGCAGTTACTTTATGCCCTGTGCATCTGATTCTTCAGGCTACAACAGATTGCGATGAGTCTGATGGGTTTTAAATTATACACGGCGAATATTCCTTTCTGCAGCTGTTTCTGCACTTATCGCTCGAGTACTAGACGTGGGGGCTATTTATGTGTGTTCTCATTATCAACACAATTAAGGTACTACATTACAGAGCGATGCAAATTGACATTTTTAGAAACAAATACGAATGCTCTTACCTATGATGGTATTGATATGTAAATAGGTTTATTGTTTGTATTCCTGCTGCAACCAAAAATCGAGCCAAGTTCTTGAGATATATGTGGTTGGCGTTTTCGATTCTCATTAAAACTACGTATTTCGACGTTCATGTTTATGTAAATATTACTTGATTGCTCATTTGGATTTGTGTAGTTTATTTTAAAATTTGTATGATAATTTTCTCTCATTTAGATATTAAAATAGTACAATTATTGCACTAGAATTGGGGAAAATCAAAATGATAGCAAGATATATATCTCACCTAAAATTAGAAAGGCAAAACAATTTTATGTTTTCTATTACTTTCTTTCATACAGGATTTCATATTTCATCTTAGGAACATATCCACTTCCCCCTTCACAGTCAACTAACGCTTTTCCTGCCTTCTGAGGCGTAAATGCATACATGTCTTTAGCATATTCATCCGGCGCTGTCTTTAAAAAATGACATTCCAGCTTGCTTGGTATTCTTCGGAACGAAATAAATTCTGCAGGATCTTTTTCTTTTCTCCGAAGAAAGTATTGAACGCCCTTATTTTGAAATGCATAGCATGTTTTCTATTCTTTTTTTTTGGAGAATTTTCATTTTCGAGATAAGATCTAAGATGAGAGAAAAATCAGGTGTAAATTGAGCTTTACTAGAATGTTTTGTGAAAAATGAGTTTTATGTGTTGTGCAATTTAGCGATATCGCAAAATGAAAACTTGGTTGTTTTTTGAAATTAATACGCATTGATAGTAACAATTAAAGTGGAATAAAATATTTACCTTAAAGATATTTAAGAGTTTTTCAAGGTTGTTTTCAACAAATAAGGTTATTTTATTTAATACTCGTGGTAGATTTATTAAACAATTATTACAGTCTGTTCGTATGGAATCATAGTCTTAAAAATATTTCTGAATAAAGAAATTTTTCATCACAAAATACAATATGATATTATATAGTAAAATGCTAATTTTTTTGTCTGTGATGAAGATGTTTTAACGCAATGCTCTCAATTTAAACAATTCTCGTCCAAAAGCTCTCGTGTAGCTGAACAGTGCAATATTCACTCACTCACTCACTTAACAATTCTCGCAATTAGATCTCATACTATTAGTCTTATATTTTGAAATTAGCATACTTCTTCAGTTAAATTCTATTTTGGAGCACTGCTTGGTGAAAATTATTGTAAAAATTGCGTTAAAAGTGCACCAAGAAGGGTTGCCACAGATAATAGTACTATTGGCCACCAGGCTTGCCTTTGAAAATAAAGGTAGCTAGCTTGGCTAACCTTGTGATCAGTTTGGCGACAAAAGTAAACGAGTGATACACAACTAATTTCTGAATAAAAAAAAAAATAAATAAGTAGTATTTGCCCTATAAAATATTCAGATAAATGTCATATTCAATTCTTGGAGTTTATTGGCAATAATAAGCTTGACATCTGAGAGGTCTTTTGTAAATCTTATATCAGTAGCGTAATGTACACCCCCTCACCCCCCGTATTACAGTAGAGGGCCCAGGATTCTAGAAGACCCAAAGCCTGATTGAAGCCTAGTACGTATTTAACCAATTTATAAAATATTCAAGACAAAACCTGACTTTGAAGAGGGGGGGGGGACTAATATTCTCCGTTACGCCACTGGGAGTCGTACTTTCGAAGCCTTGTGCCACTGACAATCCGTCTTGTACAGGAACTAATGCTCGTTAAATGTGTGAAGCTCAGTCTCTACTTTGGCGTTGTGTCTAGGTTTGGAGATTGGGGGCATAATCGCATAATCAGGGTTCAAAATTACGAGGGCCGCTGTTGCCAGTAGTCCTTGTACAACTTCGAATAAATAATCAGTCTCAGTGGCGTAATGTACACCCCAGAAACACCTGTATCGTGGTGGAGCCTGATGTTATGGTTTTGCAATCTTTTATAAGATCCAGCATGAGCCCAAAACCTGATTTTGCAGGGGGTTGGGCCCTAAAGTACTCTGGGGTTCACTGACTCATATATACTACACTATAACATTATAATTTAACAAGTAATATAAAAAGTTCTTTTTAAGTCAATTCCTACTTAGATCAACAAAGAAAAATTTTATTTTAGCTACTTTTTATTAAATAATTACAATTAATATAAATATGTATATACATATGACACAGAATCACAACATTAAGTGGATATTGATTTTTATTAATTATCATTAAAGTATCGCATTGTCATCCAAAACAATCGTGTATATAAAATTTTAGTTCATCTGAATGATTTAAAACGTGAGAAATTTTTTTTTTCGTTTTGCCGCAAGTCACCAAACAGGTCGATAAGTTGCCAAAAATGATGCTAACGTGGCTGTGTGTGTGTATTTGTAATTCTTTAAATAATTAGTTTAATTTATTAATTTTTACTAATTATAATTAAATTATTGTAGTGTCATCAAAAATAATCATGTATATCAAATTTCAGCTCAATTGAGCGCTTTAAAATGTAATTTATTAACGACAGAAAATTCCACCAAGATAAATAAATAAATAGAGAGTGTGAGCTAATAGTAGGAATCGAAAAATATATGTTTAATACATTATATATATAAAAATGGATGTTTCTATATATGAAATCGCTTCACTCCAACACCGTTCAACCGATCACTATGAAAATTGGCATGTATATGTATTTTTTGGTGGAAAAGGTTTTTGTGTTATTCTCTTTGTTGCAGCTTCCCACCAGGTGATGCTAGAGCATATCAACTCTTACACCGTTCAATAAATCAGCAAGTTGCCAACAGGGTAGCCAAAAATGTCAACTTGGCTCTATTGCCAACATTTCACTATGCTTCCATGTAATCGCCAATATAATGTAAGGAACGGCATTGCTCACAAATATTGCAATTTTAACATGAAATAAATTCAACAGAAAATAATATGAACATATTAAGCATCCAGATATAAATTATGTACACAAATTTAAGCGTTCATTACACAAAATTTATAACAATGTGTTGCTTTTGCTGAGCAAAAGGAGGGTTTCTTCAAAAATCGACCCACCAGAGAGTTACGGGGCGTTATAACTAAAAAAAATCCTCTTTATCAGATATTATATCTACTGACTTAAAATTTAACAAATATGATCCTTTTGTTTAATTTGTAATTCACGTAAAATATACTCATTAAAAACTTCTTTATCCTTCAATCTGTATTGTTTAATTTTTTAATTCATCGGTGCGAAGAACGGGTATACCAGATAGTTGTTTTATATTTGTTGAATTTGTAGTACTTGTAGTGTGTTTAATCCAAACATGAAATATTACTGAATTCCGGTCTTATTAGCTCTTACTTATTAATTTTGCATCATATGTTCGAATGAAGTTAACACTCAGGGTCTATTGCTTAGCAGTGGCAACTCAAAAAAGAATAGATTCCAGCAATTAACAGAAATAAAGTTAAAATATTGTAGAATCAGAGAGAGAGAGAGAGAAAGGATATATAATTTATATATATTTCCTTTCGTATACTTCAACTTAATTGACATGTAAGAGTAAATATTTAATTTCAAAAAGAATCTATGATGACTTAAATGTAACTAATTTTCTAATTTCACAGCAATTTTTCTTATAAGCCACCTGATTAATTTTAATGCTTCAGAAAGTTTGGTAAGATAAAACTTGTAATTAATACAAACATTTCATGCAGTTACCAAATAAAACTTTTCCATGTGTCAACTATTTTTAGTTTTAATTTTTGTGACATAACCAAGCAAATGTTATTTAAAATTGAATGAATTTCAAGAGTTATCGATACTTTAGAATGTCGTGGAAATAGAATTTTAATGTAATGTTGAAATTAACTTGCCATATTTAAAATTTTAAAAATAACCTCATGAAAGATTCTTTTAATGAATATTTCTACGTAATGTTGATTTGAGCACTGAAACCTTTAAATGAATGTGATCAAAATAAATACATATATACTTTTAAGAATATTTGTGCAGAGTTTTTATTTGTACTTAACATACATACAAACATATTCATGGATAATTATTAAGGAATAGAATTCGGTTGAGTATTTAAAGAATTAAAATTATAATTGCGCGTATATTTTGAATGAATTTTATGAAATCCAGAAAGTTTATTTTTAAAAGTTTTCAAATAACAACGTCTATACGTACATCTCAGTTATTTTAAGCATCTAATAGTTATTGTCAATATATTATAAAGGTGTCATAATAAAACATGCATACATACACACAGTAATGAAAAATATTTGTTTATATTAGCCCCTTGTCCACTAGTAGATACCTGCTATATATAGAGCAAAATGCTATTGTAACCTCATGTGTATACATAACTTATTTAGGTATACAACCAGTGTAACCAGCATAGGAAACGATATAACGTAGATTTTCTTTTATTGTGATTGTATAAAATTACAAATGTTAAGTTACAAAATGTCTGGGTTACAAAAATTTAAAAAAAAAAAAAAAAATTAAACGTGTGTGTACTTATGTACGCACGTAAGAAGGTATACTTCCTTGGCGTAACAAGATTAAAATCTTTCTAAAAATCTTTAGCAAGGCAAGCTGGGCCAAGAACAAAAGGTGGTCACGAGCAGAGTTGAACGATACTAACCTTCAGTCAATCGGACCAGCCAAACTTGAGAAAATCACGATTTAAATAAATTTAAACACCCCCGCTCAGAAACAATAGGACCAATAATATGGGGAGGGGGTCGAAGGCGGGAATGATCTGTCCTGTTCTGCATATTTCTAGACAAAGCATTTTCGTATCCATTCCTACAGAACACAAAGCAAAGGTTCGCTGACGCGGGTGTATAATTTAGTGGTAGAGCTTTCGACTGCAGATCGGGAGGTCCCCGGTTCAAACCCGGGTGCCACCATTTTCAGGGAAGTGAAGAGAAATAATTTTTGTGAGAATTTCGAAGGTGGCAATGATCTGTCCCGTTCTGCATATTTCTAGACAAAGCATTTCCGTATCCGTTCCTACGGAACGCAAATTAAAGGTTCGCTGACGCGGGTGTATAGCTCAGTAGTAGAGCATGCAGCTGCTAGATCGAGAGGTCTCTGGTTCAAACCCGGGTGTCCCTTTCTTCAAGGAAGGGAAGAGAAAAATTTTTCTGAGAATTTCGAAGGCGGGAAGGATTTGTCCCGTTCTGTATATTTCTAGACAAATTTTCGCATCCGTGATGTCACTTGACCATGGTTCAAAATTACGTGGTCCGTCACCAAAAGCCCTCGTGTTGCTGAACAGTGCGACGTTAATATTCAATCAATCAATCATTCGCATCCGTGACGGTTCTGTGTCACATCCGTGACGGGGTGCGCACGCATTGTAAAAATTTACCCTCATCCTATTTCTCTAACACCCCACACAAAAGAAGTATAACTTAAAAAATAGAAAAATTAAAATTACTATACTATTTGTGAAGTTGTTCGAAGTGTTCTCTATGGAACAAAAAGCTTTTTTTTTCCATATGAGTTACATAAGAGTATTGTCATTTTTGTTCCATTTCTTCATCTTCTTCAGAGAGAGAATCCGTATCAGATTTACTGTCGTATATTCATCAGTTTCCGACAAATATACTCATTCCGGGCAATTTTCGTTGAAATCCAACAATAATGTCGTATTGGTGAGAAAAAGCAAAAATAAACTACAAAAATAGTTGTTCAAACTTTAGAAAGTGAAACGAAGCAAGAATGAACGTGCATCTTAATCAGCGTAAAAAGGAAAAATGAAATGTACGCCACGACGTGCATTTCAACATTCCATCATTCATACATTGCGCTGTAATATCAAGGTCAGTATCCCAAGAAATTTGGGATATCTGGGGATTATCTCGTAATTAAATATGAAATGTGTTGATAAGCTGTTATTTTTTCCCATATGATTTCGCACACTGGCTAAGCGCACATCATTCGGAACTGCACACTTCTTTGCTAGGAAGTTAGTAGGACGTCATTTCCTTTTTCTTCAGGAATATCCGTCTATTAACTGACGGATATTCTGCTATACGATAGTGTTTCTCAAACTGTGGGTCGCGCCCCCTAAGGGGGCGTGATAACTCTGCAAGGGGGTCGCGAGCATATTTAAAAATCGAAAATAAAGGATTATTTTTAAATATTATTAATTTATTGAAAGTAAACAATCAAAATACATTCTGACATAATAAACAAAAAACTAACAATTGCACTAATATAATACACTTGTAGCTGAACAGTGCAACGTTAATATTTAGTCAGTCAGTCAGTCAGTCAATATAATACACTTATAAATGTATCAGTACTGTTCAATGTATTTTATAATTAATTTAACAATACTAAATTAAGAACAAGTTTAATAATTATCTGTGAACCCCTCCGTCTCCATGGGCTTGTCAAAAACTAAATAATATACAAAAATTAACACTTATCTTGATAATGTGTACGGTTAATAATTAATCCCTTATAATTGCCGATTAAAAGTTACGCGATTCTCTCCCCAATGCCATCGTTTTCCACGTAGGTGAAAGTATGTGATGGAAGGAAGGAATAAACAAATAAATAGGTAGTGAAGGAGTAAATAAATAAATCCTTTGAAATAAGTAAATCCTTCGTAATCAGTGTCAAGGTCCATTTTTTGCATTCTAAAGCCTTCGGAATACTTGTATGGACTGCAGTGCACAGAAAAGGTCATACTTGGGAAAGACGTATATATACGTGCAGGATAGTTAAAGCTTTGGCTGAGTGAGACGTTTATATACGTCGGAGGCACTTAAAAATTGGTATTGTAGCTTTAGTGTTAAAGTATAGTATTATTGAATTAAATATTTATGTGGGGGGGGGGGCACGATGAAAATTATGGTTAAATATTGGGTCGCAAACATTGAAAGTTTGAGAAGCACTGCTATACGGAATGTTAGCAGATCTAAACTTCTGTTTCTTTTGTTCACTTGACACAGTATGGAACTATTTATGATTTCAAAGTCAATCAGAAAATAGAATATACGTTGCTACCATTTTACAGATCTTCTTTGATAGCTTTCTTTTCTTTGATCGAAGCGATCAACCCCTCCTATGACATCGGTATATACAGCGAGAATCTTTTGACAAGGAACTTCTCTTCTTAAGTGCCATCTTTTTTTTGTCAGATTTATTGATGTTACAACTGCTGGATTACGTGCAGTCACACAAAACTGAAGTGGAAATTAGTCTTCCTTTCATTATAATAGCGAGACCAATATATTGTTACGTAGATCCGAGGGTTCGTGGATTTTATGCAGAACAATCACAAAGAAAATAAACAGTTCTTCAAGAGCGATGCGAATTTATTAACAAAAATCCAATCCTTTAAATACAAGATTCAGCAGTAATATTCACAGAGTAAATATCCGAAGGTCTTCACACCTTCAACAGCAATCAAACACAATAATCAGCGTTTAAAAATACACGTAAGTAAAATTATTCACAAGCACAGCCAAGCTAATTGCTGGCCAAAACAATCCTCGCTACTCGCTGGTTTAATCCAGACTCCTCGCCGTCCCGGCGAGCATCTCATTTATAGGCGTGACAGAAACTTCCAGAAATATAGCCGCTCGTGACATTAGTGGAGAGATCCACTACTTTCTAGAAGATTCCAGAGGGTTCCGAACTCGCCAACATGGTCGCCAATGACGCCAAAATTATCGCCAAAGTCGCCAAATGGTCGCCGTTGGTCGCCAAAAAGGATGCCAAGGCTCTACCGCCAAGATTTCGCCAAGTTCTCATTGAATCGCCATTATAACGTAAGGGGCGGCATTGCTTGTGAATGGTACAATTTTAACATGCAATAAACATAACATAGAGTAATATAAATGCATTAAACACTCAAATATACAAATTATTTACACTATTTACACAAAATTCGTAACAATATTATAATGGGTTTTGCGCTTCTCACAGGTGTATTTTTTAAGATCATGTAGATGGGAAGTAATCTTTCCAAGGCCCATGAGTGGGTAATTCAAACATGAAATATTTAATGAATCCCTGTCTCATTAGCTATTAATTATTTATTTTGTATCACATGTACGAAAGAAGTTAACACTCAGAGTTTATTACTTAACAGTTAGGATAAATAATTATAACTGCTGTTTAATTAAAAAAGGAGTAAACAGATTCCAGTAACTAACAGGAACGGAGTTAAAAAGCTATTAAAATATTGTAGAATCAGAGTAAATGTCTGTGATTTATATTTCCTTCCTTACTTCAACCAATTTGACAAGTAAAAGAGAATACTTAATTTCAAATTATCTACAATGACGTAAAGGCTGATAGTTCTCGTGCTTTTTTAACAGCAACTTTTCATACAGCTAACGCGCTTGAATTTTAATTTTTCAGAGAGTTTGTAAAGACAAGACTTATAATTAATACATAAAATTTTTCCCGCTTCTAAACAAAACTTTTCTACTTAATAACTACCTTAGGTTACTTTATTTTTGTAACGCAACAAAATATTGTTAAGCCTTTTAAACTGAAACTCGACTTAATTTCAAGAGATATCGATGTTTTTGAAGAGCTGTGGAAATAGAATGCTAGTGAAAGATGAAATTATCCTGTCATAGTGGAAAGTCAAAAAATAAACCCCTGAAATATTCTTTTAAACGAATTTACTCCACATAATGTCGATTTGAATACTAAAACCTTTCAATGCATATAATGCAAATAAAAACCTGTGCGAAAATTTATAGTTTTCATATTTTTATTTTAACTTAACATATGTACATGTTATAATTTATCCTAAGATATTTAATTATAGAATAGAATTAGGTTGTATAGTACGAGAATTAAAATTTAAACTGCATGTGGTTATTTTATGAACAAATTTAATTAAACTACCCAGAAAATAAATTTTTGAAAGTTTAGAGATGACAATGTCTACATGAGGGAAACAGAATCTCAATAATACTAAATTTCAAATTTTTATTTTGGAGATGTTATTAATGCGCATTATAATTACACACACAGTAATATAAAATGCTTGTTTATAATAATAACTTTTTGAAGACATTTTTGTATTTGATTCTGTATTTGCGTACATTATACATTGACTATTGGCAATGAGTCTGACTAGCAAAGTTTCTACAAAATAGTTTCTGTCGTAAAAAGGGCTTTCAATTCTACTTAATACGCATGTAAAACTCATCTGTAGTGGTTTCAAAAATAAATAAAAACAATTCCAAAGTAGGCAGAAAAAATATACAAAATAAACTGATAAATAAATAAAAAATGCAATAAAGTGTGATTTAATTTTAATAAATATATATATATGTTTAAATATTCAGCATCAAAATTTTGTTTTATTTTTTCTGTGCAATGGGCTCAATTCATGACGTCACGTGATAAAAACAAACACGTGTTTTCCATTGTTTGTAAAACTCAGATAAAATTTTAAATTTAATATTTGGGTAAAGATGTTTAAATGTTAGGAAAAATTTTTTTTGAAAAGGATCTTTTTAAATTAAAAAAAAATCATATTTTATATTTATACTTTTAAATAAAATGCGTTTTGTATACAATGTACTTTTTAAGAGAAAGTTTCTGCAAAGAGCAAAACTTGGCAACATTAGCGAGTGTGAACGGATTAGCTGGAAACACTAGACAGTTTTTATCGTGTGAATATGACGTCGCATGAGTTTTTGAGTTGATTGGCTTTCACACTATCATGTGACTATGACGTCACATAAATTGAGCCCGTTGCATATCGTTTCGCTTTTTAAAGTTTTTAAGACGATATAATTTGTCAATGCCAATCATCGAGTTTATTTCTTCATATAGGTGAACTTTTTGAACTGTTAAACGAAATTCAATATTAATTTATTGTTTAATATTTCATAATTGGGGTATTTCCATTTTGAATTTATTATTATTATTTTATCTGAAATTTTTTTTGTTAAAAATTTTGTTTGAGAGAGGGAAAACATTTAATGATTTAAGGAAAATCATTTATTTTATTTAAAAGTTGGAATATAATGATTTAAAAATTCGACTATTTATTATTTGTGATTGCTTTCAATTAAGTTAAAGTTAGGTTAAAAAAGTGTTTTTCTCACAAAATTGGTATACTTTTTGTTTAAATAGGGCTGCGTGGATTATTAACCACCATTGCAGACCTAGTACATTCCTCCGGAGCTGGTATCCCTTTGCAGCATGGCGCCATAGAAGTAGATACCAAATGCCACAATATAATTTTGACGCCTAGTTTCTTCCTCAGAGCGAAGCACTTGAGCTTTGACGATCCGAAATGGAACCAGGAATTTATATTTTCCGACAGCACCTAAGCCAAACAGGCATTATAGGGATGGTTAACAGTCGCACAATTATACGACATAGACGATATCGATTTTTTTGCATCATGAAAATCCACCGACTTGGCCGGAGTCGAACCTCAAATGTGGCCATACAAAGTCAGCGTCCAACCAACTACGGCACCCAGGGGTCATTTAGTTAGTAGTAATCATGACTTTGAGTTGCGAAGTAGTATCTAGTTTTAGAAATTAACGCTCCTAAACTCTAACAGCTTTACATTAAGTATTATATTTAAATGCATTTCGAAGCTTTCTACTCGATCTATATGGTGTTGCAAATAAAAATTAATAACATATATGTTTTGAATAGGGGCGTAGCTACCGTCGTGTCAGCGATATGAATGATATGGGCCTCCAAGCTACAGGGACCCAAACATGTGTAACTGCAATCCTACTAACAGGGCTCCCATACTTAAAAAAGGGTCCCCGAAGGAATTTTGATACAGGGATCACTCAGCACCAGCTACACTAGTGATGTTGAAACATTTCCAAATATCGAATCTATATGAGATCATAATTTACTAATACCTATTACCTTAAGGTATCCGACTACGTTCGGAACCGTGGTTTTAAAAAAGGGCATACATGGATAATTTTCATGATATTTAGTGTCACTTAGATTAGAATACATGTATATAATTGTTTTAAGGACATTTTGACGAAAACAATTATTTAAATACAATATTTCGGCAAACAATTAACTTAGAATAATTTTTTTCCAAATGTTCTCCTTTTGTGAAAAATGCTTCTATTATAATAATATTTTGCCTGTATCTATCTCAGACCTCTGAACAGAGGCTCAGCTAGAATTTTTGAAATATATAACTTAGAAGTGAGTTTATCCATATTTTACGACAGCAGAGCGGAGCAATTTTAAGAAAAAAACGCCAATAATTATTTAAATTGGTGGTAACTCTGAAAATAATGTGAATGTTTCAAAAATTCTAGCTGAGCCTCTGTAGAGAGGTCTGAGCTATATACAGGTAAAATATTATTATAATAGAAGTATTTTTCACAAAAGGAGAACATTTGGAAAAAAAATTATTCTAAGTTAATTTTTTGCCAAAATAGTGTATTTAAATAATTTTTTTTGTCGAAATGTCTGTAAAATAATTTTATACATGTATTCTAATGTAAGTGACACTAAATATCATGACAATTATCCATTTATACGTTTTTTTAAAATCACGGTTCCGAACGTAGTCGGATACCTTAAAGATATATGGAAGTTTGGTGATCGAAAGTCAACTTCAATAGCTTACTCATTGAAATTTGGTTAATTTTGGGGTTCGAAAAACGCAAAATGGTCGAATGTAAGAATGTACATGCTTGTGGTTTTCATTTATTTAAATATCAAACAAATTAGTAAACTTGTAACTATTTTAGAATGGCATTGATTGTATGAATCAATAGGGACTTATCCTTTCTTTATACACAAAATAACTCTTTTTTGCACTAAAACAGGAATTTTACATCTAATCATTACACTGTCAAATAATACTTCGAGTGTGTTTTCAAAAAACCAAAAAATGTATCTGACTGGCATTTTCAAGAACTCACTAAGGGAAAAAAATGAGTCGTATCATTAAAGGATTATGTTAAGGTTCAGAAAGTCGTTGTCCAGGAAAGTGTGGATACTGCAATGCATGTCAAGCATCTCAAACAAACCGTGACTCTTCAACCAATGAGCTTTGAAGTGTTCTAGAAGTTGGTTTGCGCAGAGAGGCCGGTGTATAATTAATCCTTTCCAAGAAGGAAAGTTATAAGTGGATATCTTCAAACGACTTCAGAAGTTTAAAGTACTTAAGTTGGCTCGTTGAAAGAAGGGCTTCTTCTGATCTAGTTATTATTTTCTTTTGCATATTTCTGTTCTGCACAAGAACCTAAAAAAAATTTCACTTCCAAATAGGATTGAAGTTTGATCTTGTTTAAGAATTTTAAAGTTCAGA
>BMAV01018926.1:65981-76545 GCA_019973955.1 Trichonephila inaurata madagascariensis
TATATATATATATATATATCCTACTAGATTGAGAATATTCTATTGTTTACTATCTCGAATTCCACGAGATAATTTCTACTTGCAAGTTAACAAAATGTCTTGTGCAAAACTAAACAGTTTTCTAATGGAAAATTTACCTTTTTGTATTTGTGGTAAAAGCACATATAATAAAGGAGAAGAAACAACTTATCAACATATCAACAGATTTGATGTCACAATATAAATTTAACAAAAACACACAACATCTAAATTTTAGGTTGAAAATTCATACGAAATAACGGATTTTCTCATATAGCTGTAAACATTTTAATGCCATTCAGAGCATTTAAGTGAAATATATTTCTCAACATGAGTGGCTACAAAAACAAAGTGTAAAACAAATTAAACTCTGAATAAGTAATGCGATTGCATTTAATCTCAATAGACCTAGACTTCGACAGTTTGTGTGAGAAAAAGTAAGCACATATATACCAGTTATTAAATAATGCATGAATAAGTGACACTGGGATCACAAATTAATATTATTAATGAGTGAAACTATAATTAAAATAAGATTGTAAGTTTTTAATAATAAATGCAGTACTTTTTTTAATTGCCGTTACATAAAGTGCCCATAACATGTTAATCTACTTTAAATATTATTTTGAGATATATTCTTCGAAGTATGTGTATGGAATGGGAATTCACAAAAACACTTTCTAGTTCTAGGGGTTCCCCGAAAGCACCTTCAAGTTCTAGGGGTTCCATGAGGGTAAAAGTGTGGGAACCACTGGTCTATCTAGGGTGTGTTTTTCATCTTTGTTTGTGTAAGACGTTGTTGTGTCGAAGTGCTGCGATCATGATAAACGTAAAGATTGACCTGCGCATACATTGGAAATTCCTTGTGAAATTTAAAAATAAAACTCCAATTGAATGTTTTAAATTATTAAAAAAAAGGTGTTTGGAGATAACTGTTAAATAGTCAAATTATTGAATGGTACAAACGATTTTCGAAATATCGGGAGATTGTTGAAGTTGATGAACGTTCTGGTCGATCTGCGACTTCAAGAATCGGTCATACTCATCGTTTTTGTTCTATAATAATGGCATCATAAAGTTTGAATGGGTTCCTCAAGACCAAACGATAAAACAGTAGTACTACAATGAGGTCCTGAGAAAGAGTGAACAAAAGACCAGATCTGAAAAACAACAACACCTGGATTTTTAGGCATCAAGGCAAGGCGCCGATGGACTACGCTCATTATAAAACAGTTTTTGGCGAACAAACGCATTACTGTGCTCGAGGATCCATCTTATTCACCAGATCTTGTAGCATATGAATTCTACCTGTTTCTTAATGTGAAAATGCATTGATGGGATCATATTTTCACTCTGTAGAAGAGGTGAAGGCAAAAACGGTAGACTAATTAAAGATGGTGACATCTAATGAGCCGCAGCACTGCTTTGAACAGTGAAAAACTCGTATGCAGCTATGTATTGATAGGGAAAGGGAATATATATATGTTAATGGGGATTCCAATAGGTTTGTACATTGCTTTCAATAAAGTAAATTTTTAAGACTAGTCCGGTTATTTAATTGCCACGTTACGTATATATTCCTTTATCACGTCATGGTGTAGATAGCGAATAATATTACGAATCCACAGTTGTGTTGTTTTTGGTATGCAATAAATTTATACAATATTGGAAGCTATATACAATTTCGCGATTACATTTATAAAGAACAAAAATCATTGTTCCATAACAAATAACTACTATTTGGAAAACTACAAGCAATTTATGGGTAGTTACAGAAATATTCATTATCAAAAATATATAAAGAGTAATAAAATAAAGAATATTTCATAATAAATGGGGTATGTCAGTAAAATAGGAACAACCTCTGTATCTCACATATTCATTTGTTTTAAAAGTCTGCCTACTGTTTGGTCTTAGTGTTTTACCAGTTAAAGTAAAACACTAAGTTCTACCTTGTTGTTTCTGATTAATCTTTTATGAAAGCAGATGCATTTTATGAGAATGTATTTTTTTTGTTGATGTTTTAAGGTTCATCTCTAGAATTCGCAAAGAAACTAAAAACTTCTGTTCATAAATCCAGCGTTAATATTTCAGAAATACTGCCAGCGAAGAAGAATGTTGTTCGGTAGATTTTGTTTGTTTATGAATTTATTTCGAGAAAAACGTTCCTTTATACGTTATAAAGGGTGCAAACTGTCAGAAAAATACGAATGCTCTTTTTATTTATTAAAAATAAAACATAGTTCTAAAGGTCTGGGAGATCTTATGTCTGAAAGAATAACTTTTTCTGCCTAAACTTCTTTGAGTTCTAACTTTAGAAGGATTTAGATGAAAATCTTGAAGCTTAGAATGTAAGCTGAACATATATGTATTAAATAACTCAAATATGCATTGATATAATATCTTCTTGTAAAAATTTTATGAAATATTTATTGGCAAAGATTAGTCAGATAAAGAAGCCATGAAAATTTGTTTGTGAATGCACTGATCGTGATTATATTTACAAATTACTACCAAATTAGAAGAAAATAAATGATTTTTTTAAAATTTCATGTACTTTATTAGAGGACGTTACATTCATAAAAGTATTTTACTGGAAGTTTTTTCATATGCAAATTAGCTCTAAAATTGTATTGTTATGAGTACCAGAGAATTAAGTTAATTTTTTCAATTTTCATTCTCTAAACTAAAATCTAATTTAAATATTTTGACATGCCTTGAACACACAGAAAACCATACTTTAAAATTTCTTATCACAATGCAATAAAATACTATACATATATAAAGTTTTCAACACACACACACACACAGACTTGTTAGCTATGATGAGTAATTTCCGTTTGGGAAAAAAAATATTCAAAATACTTTTTGAATTACGGATTTTTTTAAAGTTTTATGCCATGTTTGGCGTGGGCTTTAATAACCAGTTGACTTACGTCACCATTTTTAACAGTTTAACCGGGTTTTTTTCGTTGAATTGAGCACTGCTTCAACTTATAAACTTTTCTTAAAGTGATGATGGTTGTATTCAAATATAAATCATTGAAATAATGTTTAAATGATTTTTTAAGCACATTTTCTGGTAATTACACAGAAAATAAAGCTATAACAAAAATTTTCAAATTAATAACTTATTCTGTGCAGGTATTTTTAGAGGGAACAAACATTTTAAGATGAGTAAGAATAGCAAGACATTTTAAATTTAATTTTTACTACTTACTTTCTAGAGAGGCTCTAGTTTTACAAACTTTGATTAAACTTAAACTTACATAAAATGTGCTATTTTTTCTCCTAGAAAGATATTTTTATACACACATTTTTCCATTAAATTCATATGTAAATAGAGAGAACATAAATGGAACCCTACATAAAATTAGTAAATATTTGAATTTCTATACACAGTTTCTTTCAAAATATATAAAACATGAACCATAAATGAGAGGCAATATAAAATACTCTTTATTGAGGCAATACTTGGTAAGGCAATTTCAAGTGCATTTCCTTATCTTACAGGGACATTCAAACAGTTAAAGATGTTGGATCTCTGATCCAAAGGTCGTGGTTTCGAATCCCACCTGGATGGCCTAGTTCCTGAGAATGTGATTTTCTTTTTACTTTTCTGTTTTATTAGAGTAATTTAATTAAATTAATGAATAAATAGTAACAAACAAACAAAAAATCATCCAACACCCTATTTATAAAGGAAAATGGAAAACTGCAAGGAAAATTGCTTTCTATTTTGTCACTCAATATAGTGATCCTGTCATATATATACGTATTTATATTAATTGCAACTATTTAATAAAAAGTAACCAAAAAATTTTTTTTCTTTGTTGACCTAAGTAAGAATTGACTAAAAATTCTTTTTTTATATTACTTGTTTTAAATACGGACAAACGTTAGCGCACTGTTCGAACACTTCATTTTAATTCCTCGAACAATTTAACCACGTAACTGAAGAAATTTGAACATTTTATTTTTACATTAAATCACAATGAAATTTGAACATTTTATTTTTACATTAAATCACAATGATGCCCTTTTTTTCGCAGAATTGTCTTTGGAGAAAAGTGAATTCGAATTCCATAGATTATTGATGGGAGTCTATTTTAAAATAATCTATAAGTATCCTTAATATTTATCGTCTGCTATTATCGCCTTCATCTTAATTCCAATAACATTTCCAAATTGAGTGTTCCTCAAATAAATATATTTTTTCTAAAATTAAATTCGCGCTACATATAACATTGCCATCGAAAAGTAATCCTCTCATTCCGAAACAACATGGATTTTAATGTTTATTATATTGTCTATCACCTTTAAGATTTCACTTGAGAGGACAACTAATTTTCGTAAGAGGTAAATTTATTTCAAATTACATTGAAATTTTTTTATTCCTCTTGAAGATCTTTGCTGATGTTAGATTTCTTGCTTACAATCCTCTTGTTGTAAAAATTGAACCAACAAATAAATGTATTATTAGTATGAATCTGCTACAAAATATTGCTCCTCAACTAACGTGTAAGTGTTTGCTAACTAGTGCATTTAACTAAAATATTTTGTCAGGAGTGAGAGAAAGGCTCCCTTAAGGTGCATACTAAACCAGGAGGGGGGGGGGACCCAAATGACCTAGCTGGCCACTTCCGAAAAACATCGTAATCCCGAGGGCCGCATATAAATTATACGGGGTGTCTGGGCTTAAGGTGAGACATAGCCATCCTGTGATAACTATGTCTTGGGTGATTCGCGTAAGCTAGAGGTGTGGGATTATCTAAAAGATGAGACATTTTAGATTCTTAACACAACTTTTATTAAGAATAACTTAAATTACTTAATTCTAAATAACAACTTTCTTAAAGTGAGAATAAGCCACCAATTAAACTGAATATTCAAGTCAGATCGCACAACTAGATCACTTATCTTAATTATAATAATTTAACTGTCTAATCTATCTTCCTATACAAAATATTACCTTTTATAGAGTAACCTTCCTTCCTAGGTTGAAGATATTCCTATTATGTTAATTGTAGGTGAGAATACTCAGGCTTTCTTAATCCTTCTTATTATTATTAATCTTATTAATGACGATGAGCGTATCCTTCTTCCAGAGCTGTAGGACGTCTAACATTTATTCCGAACAATTCCGTACTAAGTTATCTCTAGGCTTGCCGTTCTATCTCACCAAACATTCTATCCTTTTAAAGTATATCCCATTTGCATATTCGTTCTGTTTCTCTTCTTGGTATTAGGTTGGAAAAGTTTTGCCATTAATCGTGGCCGTCAAAGAACTTAGGAGTTATGTTAGAAGAAGAACGCGAGAGACGTCACAAAGGTATCCAAAAGTAATGGGAATTACGGAACTACCCATCAGAATCTACTAGATTGTTCATCCGTGTATTGGAAAACTCCCCAAGATTTTTTGGATCTAGTCTGACCGGCCACACTTTCACGCATTATTCAGCAATCGCAGACGAGAAACTTTTTATTCTGACTTCATTAGTACAGATGTGGATGACACAGTAAAAGGCTCAGTGCGTACTTTGGTTACGGAATTTAAATCAGTCACGCTGTACAGCAGCGTGTGGAATGTCGATCATCTGACATCAAAATCTATTCACCAATGAGGAAGAACTTTAAAGGAGACGGGAACTTTGGTATCTCAAACTGGCAAGTATCCTTCAGTTTCCGTGATGGAAGACACTGTTGATCGCGTGCGTGATTCATTTTGTAGCAGTCCTGATAAGTCTATTAGGCAAGCCAGTAACGATATTCCATTCTGTTTTAACACGTCGCTGTACACGCGTGACTGATTTAAATTCCGTTAACCAAAGTACGCACTGCATCTTTTACTGTAGCTTCCACACATCTGTACTAATGAAGTCAGTGTAAAAGGTTTATCGTCTGCAATTGCCGAATAATGCTCACACGATCGGACTAGACTAAAGAAATCTCGGAAAGTTTTCCAATCCCCGGATGAACAATTTATTAGATTCTGATGGGTTGTTCTGTAATAATAAGCGACTACTTTTGAATACCTTAAGCCCGGGCACCCTATATATCTTTATATTAGATTTGGACCCTTTACAAACATTTGTTGAAGTGAAAATTTAAAAAAAAAATGAAATGTTATTATTGTTTTCATTAATATTCAACTCTACAGACATAGATAATATAATAATTATAATGCAATGATCAAATAATGTTTAATTCATTTAAATAGTGAGATATTTGTTTCTCAATTCTTTGTCTTAGTTTTTGCAAGTCGATCTCAAAATGCGTGTATTTGTACATCGTAGTTGATGTTGCATGTTTTCGTAGGATAAGTTTGAGCGTGATTTATGTTTGATAAATTCCATTTCCCAAAAGAATGATTCTCAAGTGTAAGTGTTGTAAAAAAGTTACACAGAGGAATCAAGCGTGATGCTGTGGGGGTACCGTAGCAATGCAATACTGCTCACTTCTAAATATATATAAAAACAGAAGCAACGTGATAACATAGAAAGAATTATGGAATTTATTTGTTACAAAACACTATACTAAAAACAAAAATATGGCACTAAATAATCGTATTTTGTAAAGTTGTAAAGAATCTCGCGGGCTGCGGGTTGGCCACCCCTGTACTAAGCAATACACAAGCCATTGTAGACACTTAAAACAATTTAAATGTGTTTATAAAACAGAAAAATTAAATTTTTAAATGCATTTGTAAACTAAAATAAATTTTGAATAAAAATATTACCAAATACCTTAATTAAAAAAAACCTAATGGATTGCTGTTTTTAAGTAAATAATTCGCATACATTTAAAATAAAGACACTTTCCATTAGATAAATTTAATATTTTTAATGTACGTCTTGTTTTATCTTGCACGAAATAAATGAACTTTTCTTAGTACTTTTTTATTACCTATCTAGTCAACGCATGGGCAGTTGCAACGATGGTAGTATTTTTTTTATTTAGAGAAATTACAAGTTTTTTACAAACATCGCATTTTGAGTTCTTTTAACATGATAAAAAAGATCAAATTAGTCAGAACTTTTTAAAAATATTATGCATTTAGTTAAAAAATTAATGAAAATATTGTAAAATAATTCAAAACAGAGCAATAGCATTCTTTAAGTCCGTTTTTACTTTATTTATGGCATATTTTTCTGTAAGAATTTCGTACGAATTCTATATCTTTTTTTTATTTTTTGTCTATTTTTAAATGAAAAAAAATTCAGATTTCACTTTTTCAAAGCAATTTTAATTTTTTGAAAATAAAATTACAATGCCGATGGAATTAACGGACTTTTAAGTTGCTCGCGAGTGTTGGAATTTTCCCTGCATTATTTATTAAAGAAGTAAATATATATTTTTAATAAAAAAAGGCGAAAGATTACATTTTCTAAAAGTGCATCTTTCTTTTGATTCTGGAAATTGTGTTTTATAGACTAAGGAATAATTTCTATTTTCAGCGCAAAATTCATGTTTCCATTTTTGTTGCAAGTTTAAATTATAAATAGTTTTAAAAATTTTCTTCAAAAGTAATAAAAATCTTCGTTTTTAAAAAAATAACCAAATTTTTAAAATTTTTATTATTTTTGAGATTTAGTTTATATTTGCTTAAAGTATAATCGAAGCCTTCTCGTTACTTTTACAAAAAGAAAAATGATTATAAGTATTGAATGTTTAATTTAAAATATGAAACTGATTCTGTTGTAAATTCATCAGAATAGAGGAAGGTTAAAAATGTCTGACATTTGATGATAATGTAAGGCATTGTTACTTTGAAGAGAAGCATGATAATGAAAACCGTTTGTTTGTAGTCTTTGGGTTTTCATTTTTTGTCAAATTCCAATTTCTATTAACCAAAATAAAAACTCATCCTAATTTGAAACCAATTTAAGATGATGAGTTTGACGAGAGAGAGGAAGATCGACCGACAAAAAAAAAGACAGAACTAGAAAGAAACAGAGCCAGAGAGAGGCAGAGAGACACAGCGAGAAAGACATAATGAAAGAGAAATAGCGACAGAGACAGAGAAAGAAATAGAGGGAGAGATACTGAGAGAGAGACAGGGAGAGAGAAAGAAATAGAGGGAGAGATAAAGAGAGAGAGAGACAGGGAGAGATAGATAGAGAAAGAAATAGAGGGAGAGATACAGAGAGAGAGACAGGGAGAGATAGATAGAGAGAGAGAAAGAAATAGAGGGAGAGAGACAGGGAGAGATACAGAGATACAGAGAGAAAGAAATAGAGGGAGAGATAGAGAGAGAGACAGGGAGAGATAGAGAGACTGGGAGAGAAGAAAAGTCCAAGAACATTGAGAAGGAGAGGTACAGGGACAGGGAGAAAGCCAGACAGGGACAGAGACGGAGAAAGAGAGAGACAGGATGAGAGAGACTGGATGAGAGAGACAGGATGAGAGAGACAGGAGGAGAGAGATACACAGAGAGAGGGTGAGATAGCACAGAAGAGACATCGAGAGAGAGAGAGAGAAAGAGGCAGTGAGAGAGAAAGAGGCAGTAAGAGAGACAGAAAGAGGCAAAGATAAAGAGACAGTGAGCGCGCGAGATAAATTGACAGAGAGAGATAGAGAGAAACAGACAGAGAGAAGCATCGAGAGAAAGAGACAGAGGTAGAGAAAGAGAGCTTTAGAGAATGAAGGAGGCAGAGAGGTAGATAGAGAAACAGAGAGGTAGAGAGACAGAGAGGTAGAGAGAGACAGAGAGGTAGAGATAGAAAGAGAGGTAGAGAGTGAAATAGAGAGGTAGAGAGAGAGAAAGAGACAGAGAGAAACATAGAGTGAGATAGAGACGTAGAAAGACAATTAAAGAGAGAAAAATCCAGAGTGAGAGAAATATAGATAGACAGAGAAAAGGTAACAAAAAGGTATTGTTGGCACTAACAAAAATACATAGGGTACCCCATCAAACTGTGAAATCTTTTTATGAGAATATCAGCCAGATGGAAAGACGTCTCAGAAAATGATCTAACTGATAAATGCATCGATCAAAAACAAAAGAAAACCACTTTCTGAATTCCGAACAAAAGTCATGAACATTCCATAGCAGAAATAAACCCTGAAACGGAAAGAGAGAAAAAGAAGTAACAAGGAACAAGCAATCCACGTACCTTGTCTGACAATCACAAAAGAGTTGCCATTTTCGCAAAAATGGCTCGCACACGTAGCGAACACGTGACACGAACAATGATGACAAAGAATCATTTTCAGCCGAAGAAAAAGTTAATCATACTCTAGATCTATAGTACCTTTTGTCAGTTCCATTTTTTTAGCCAGAAGTATCAAGGAAATAAATACCTAATGCAAGGAGGAATTATAAAGAAACCAACATATACAAAATAAAGTCGAAAAAAGAAAAAGGACGTGTACAGCATTTGAACGGTAACCCATTGGAAAGGTATAATATTAAATAAATTCAACCACAGTCTCTCCATAGCACTATCTAGAGTTTCAACGCATTAATTATCAGAATTTGATCAGTGTTATATCTAAGTGTTCTAACTAATCCTTTACAAATTGTGCCATCAATGCCAAAAGTATGCTGCTGCTACGAATTCGTACAGACTGAGTAATTTTGACCATAGCTCAAAATTTATCTAAACTGTTAAAAATTCTTCAAAATTTATGTCATTTATTAAATACTGATTTGTATTTGAATAATTTGATTCTACTAGTAAATATAACTAAACTGTTTTTTTCTTCATTATTATATATAACTACTTTTTCTTTCAACTACATTACTACTACAACTATTATAATTAAAACTTGAGAAGAAGTGTTTATTTTACACCAAATAAATAAGTTACGAAAACTATTTATTTACAATGAATCTTTTTTTATCATTATAATATCATTACTTTTGATTATGTTTAAATCCATATATATATATTTAATTAATGTCATATGAGTAAGGGAACCAAAATATATAAATACAAATTTGTATTGAAACGAATTATACCAGTGTTTCTCAAAATGTGGGGCGCACCCCCTGGGGGGCGCGGTAACCCTTCGAGGGGGTCGCAAGCAAATTGAAAATAAAAGGTTTAAAAAAATAATTTTTTGGAATGAAGTAAAACAAAATGCTTTCTGACTAATAAAAAATACACATTTATACCGATATAATTTCTTTTTATCATCTGGTGATCATAAAAAATAAAAGATTCCACTTCAAACGCTCATTAGCCATCTTTGATCTTATAACCAAATAAAAAAAGACATTTTGTTTGCTGTACTGTAATCCCACGATGAGAGGTTTTTTATTACGTTTCTTTTAACCTCTAAAATACTACTTTTGATTATCATATATATATTTGACCTTCAAACTTATTGGTAAGTTTTACTCCACTCCGTCTCCTTTTCTTTTAGGAAAGTTGTAAATAATATTTTTCTGTTGCTTTTTTTCCCCATGTGAATGAGTTTTATGATATGTGGATAAGCATATTGAGCACTTTGAAGGATTATTTGGCCAAGATGTATTTTTATGGGTATTCTGAAATATATAATGCATAATGATAAACGTTTTACACAATTATTTTTTAGA
>BMAV01018926.1:77451-103638 GCA_019973955.1 Trichonephila inaurata madagascariensis
ATACAATATTTTGGCAAAAAATTAACTTAGAATAATCTTTTTTTCCAAATGTTTTCCTTTTGTAAAAAAAGCTTCTATTGTATTAATATTTTGCCTGTATTCAACTCAGACCTCTGTACAGAGTTTCAACTAGAATTTTTGAAATGCATAACTTGGAAGTCGGTTTATCCATGTTTTACGAAAACAGAAGGGAGAAATTTTAAGAAAATACGCCTATAATTATTTCAAATGGTGGTAACTCTGAAAATATGAATTTTTCAAAATTCATAGTTGAGCCTCTGTACAGAAGTCTGAGCTATATACATGCAAAATAGTAATACAATAGAAGCATTTTTTACAAAAAGAGAACATTTGGAAAATAGGTTATTCTAAGTTAATTTTTTGCCAAAATATTGTATTTAAATAATTATTTTTGTCATAATGTCCTTAAATTAATCGTATACATGTATTCTAATCTAAGTGACACTAAATATCATGAAAATTATACATTTATGCGCTTCTTTAAAATCATGTTTCCGAACGTAGTCGGATACCTTAATTTGTACGTTTTATACTTATGATCGTATTGTAGCTTTAGCGATAAAGTGCATTATTATTGCATTCAATACATTATTATTTTTTTTGGGGAGGGGGCGTGATAAAAATTATGATTGAAGGATCGCCAGTATTGAAAGTTTGAGAACCACTGAATTATACTTTTTATTTTTATTTTTTATCTGTAAACAATAGGCTAAACTTTTATGACGATCACATGATAAATGAATTCAAGTGTTCTCCATTGAATTTAAAACTGACATTAGATTTGTACTTGCGGGTTTTATTTACAAAATTTAAGTTTTAAAATTAAGTAAAAAATATGTAAAAATTAAGATTTTTCAAGAAGTTTTTAAAATTAAATGAAAAAAAAAGTGTTATACGTTTACATTCAAATCAAGTGTATTTTACCTACATTCTTTATTATTGCTGACAAATATGTACTTTTTTTAAAGAAAGTTTCTGTAGGAAGCTAAATTTGGAAATAGGGAAGCGCATAAGCTGTTTGGCTGGATTGACATGATGAGTCATCATGTGACTGACATGTCAAAATTAAGTTTTTGAAAAAGTATGTATATTGCTTTTGAATGTCATTAGAATAGAATAATGCAGTTGGATCCCAATTTAACGAATTATGTGAATTAACAAATTTTTCTCTTTTTCCCCACTAAGAGGACATGGTACGATTTGCATAATTTTTTTTAATTTAATGATTTTCATAATTTTTTTGATAGCCTCCTATGTATATGTATGATGCAAATTTGATTTACAAGTACGCCACACTATGTTTAACAAAAGTTGGTATTTATTTTGTGATAACATGATTGATGTTTGTGCAATACTTCTTTTTATGAATGCTTACTGAAAATTCCTTAAAAAATGTGTAAATTCTAAATTCAATTATTTTTTAAAAAATAAGTATTGCTTTCATTGAAAAATGCATACTAATTTTTCTTCCATGTACTATTATCAACAAGCGAAAAAATTTCTAAGCAGTTGGCTCAATATGAAGAAAAAAAACCCCTTAGCATTTTAAATGAAGACAAACTAGTTATTTTATCTTACCGAGATAAGTCAATTTAAAGTTTTGATTTGCCATTGGAATGTGAATAAAGACAAACGTAAAAGTTATCACAACTGTGCGTTTTTTAATTTTAGAGCTTTCAAATTTTGTGAGTTTATAAATTAGGCTAAAAAAATTAGATTTAATTTTTGACTGATTTTTGTCAATTGAATCGTACTGTGTTCTCTTAAAACGGTCAAAAATCCCCATTTAACGAACAAAATTAATTAATATTTTTTTAAATCCCCATTTAACCAATTAATCAATAATTTAAATAGCTGAGAAATCTTTTATTTTAATAGTTTGTATTGGATTCGAATTTTTTTAAATGATATTTTTTTTTGCCAGGAACATAAAAAGACTTTTCTTGTAAGCAGCAAATTTCGACGAGAAAGAATTCAGACCATTATTAGACTTAACACAGTGCTTCTCAAACTTTCTATACTTGCGCTCCAATTTTCATCGTGCCCTCCCCCCTTCCCTCTCCATCTTTGTATTGAATTCAATAATAATGTGCTTTGATGTAAAGGTACAATACGACTTTAATTATAAGCCCTACAAATTATCAAAATAAGTATTACGTTTTGTATATAATTTTATAACTTGCCTATAGGGTCCTTGGCAATTACTAAGCTTGTTCTTAGCTTAGTACTGTTAAATTAATTATAAAACACACTGTGCAGTATTGATACATTTATAAGTGTATTATATCAATGTAAATGTGTATTTTATTTTTTATTATGTCTGATTGTATTTTGTTTTGCTTCCCTTTAGTAAATTAAAATTTTTTAAAAATAATCTTTTGTTTTTGACTTTTTGATATACTCGCGCCCCCCTTGTAGGGTTATCACGCCCCTAGAAGGGCGCGTCCCACAGTTTGAGAAACACTGACTTAACAGATGCCGATTAGTCATCAGTGTAATCAATCGAGTGATTTTTTTGAGTAGGAGGGAAAATTCTTATCTCATCTTACTCCACAACGCAGAGGATATTTTAAGACTTGAACAATTATGTTACATCTGATGACGAACTACCTATCTATTCAACTGAGGTTGAGGAAATTGTTGATTTGTTGGGGCCAATGAATAGCGATTCTGATGCAGACATTTATAATGAAGATTCTATCAAATCTGTTACATTTTCAAATGCTTTGCATTGCTTGGAAACTGTGAAATTATACCTTATAGAGCAGAATGTAAATAACGCAGTATTTTCTTCTTTGCATAAAGTTGAAAAAGAGCACTTTCGAGTCAAAAATCAAAAAAAGAATGTCAAAACTCTATTATTCAGCATTTTAAAATTCCCAATTAAGGCTGTTTTCGACAAAAGTACGAGAGCTTGAACTAAACGCGAAGCATATTTTCAGCATTGCAACATTAACTCATACATCTGTTAACAATATAGTGTTTTTAAAAATTCCAAAATATTATATGAATACTTTTTTTTTTATTTGAATATGTGAAGGGACATCTCATTTAACATTACGGTATAGGAGAAAAACGCGAAACACATTTTATACCAGAAAAAATGAATCAACTCGATTAAAAATGGGAAGTAGGATAGAAAATGCTGCTGTCTAAAGGATAGTGAAGCCAGATTATAATATTAATTTTTCATTTGTTTTTTATCTGAAAAAATGTTCCAAATTCGGATCCTATTCTTTAGCATTAATCGAAGGCAGCCTTAACTGGTGCGCAATAATTCATTAGAGGTGATTTTAGCTGTTAAATAAAAAAAGTTTGTAATTTCTAACTATGAACAATTTTCGTGTAGATGCTTATTATAGAAGTTTCCAAAGGTAGGTGCAAAAAGCTTGTATTTTGTTTGGACACTGATATAACGAATAACCCGATTTAACGAACAAAATGTTCGGTCCCAATGAATTCGTTAAATCGGGGTCCGACTGTATATAATTATTTTTATTTAATTTTCGTACTTTTTGAGCCATTTTAACCCGGCATCACTCGCGTGAAAAAAACGACCGAAAGTTCTCGCAAAGGGTATTTCATACCCAAGAGTGTTTACATTCTGTTTTTACCGTACAATTTGTACACAAAAGTTAAAAAGGAAGAAAAGTAGGAAATACAATATATTTATTACAATTTTCACTTGTAAATTTAGTTTTTCTGTTCTTTTTATAAGGACATTCAGTATATTGTTTATTCACTCCCTTAATCTCGTCGTGAGTGAGTGCGATGTTTTCACTGGATCTTAATTTTTTTTTTAATCTGTATCTTTTTAAAACTAAACATATAAGAGTAAACTTCTCTATTCTTTAAATTCAAAAAAATTAGAATTTCTTTTTATTTTCTCCTATTGTTTCAACGATAGTTTTTTTTTCAAAAGTTCATCTGAAAGTGGATAAGATCTGTACTAGTTGCCTCCTTTAATATACGTTCTTTCCAAATTTTTTTGTGTCTCTACATATAAAACATTTATTTTCAACAGTGTCTCCCTGTTGTAAATCTGATTCGATTTCAGTAGAGGAATCCTACTTGCTGTTATACTCTTCATCATTTGATTCTTCCTCATCATAACCGGGTAGAGGATTTCTCTTCATCCGAAAAAATTTTGTTATACTATATCTATCAAATACTGTATCTATTAAAATACTTAAATATCTTATTTTTTCATCATAACTACAGCAATACGTCACAGCATAAGGAAGGTTTAAAACGTGTCCACATGCATTCAGAACTGTAACGGTGATTCAAGTGCAGGGTATGACATACCCGAATAGGCGGTATCCAAAAATATATATTTAGAATTCACCTACAAGCTAAGGCCCCTCAAAGTATATGGCCTTAAAGTCAGCTACATGAGAAACTATTAACTTTCCAAAAAAGGTTTAGAAAGAGTGTTGAAAAAAGTTAGAGGGGGGGGGGGGGGACATACCCTGAGCGAGTACTGCCTGTTTAAGTTTCATTATTGGTTTTATCCAAGAGATTTCTCTCTTTAGATCAGTGCTTCTCAAACTTTCAACATTCGCGACTCAATATTCACACAATCATAGTTTTCATCGCGCCCCCCTTCATACAATAACAATGTATTGAATCCAATAATACTATTCTTTAACGCTAAAGCTACTCTACGACATAAACCTCGTAAGCGACACCTGCGAATATAAACATCTTGCTCAGCCAGGGCGTTAATCTTCTGGACGTATATATACGTCTTTCCGAAATACTATCTTTTCTGTTCAGTGCTATTCATAAAATTATTCCGAAGGCTTTGGAATGCGATAAAAATATCTCGACAATGTTTGCAAAGGATTTAATTATTTCAGAGGATTTTCTCCCTCTCCCCCCCCAAAAAAAGACATCAAAGTCACGGGTCTACCTGGAAAATGGTGGCACTGGGGAGCGAATAGCGTAACTTTTTAATAGGGATTACAATTAAGAGATTAATTGTAAACTGTGCGAATTATATCAAGATAAGTGTTAATACAAGGCCATGGGGTCACTGGTAATTATCAAACTTGTTCTTGACTTAGTATTGTTAAACTAATTATAAAATACTTTGTACAGTAGTGATACATTTATAAGAGTATTATATCAATGTAAATGCGTATTTCATTTTTTATTATGTCACACTGTATTTTGTTTGTTAACTTTCAGTAAATTAAAACTTTTTTAAAAATAATTTTTTGTTTTCGACTTTTTAATATGCTCACGCCCCCCTCACAGAGTGATCACGCCCACTTAGGGGGGCTCGCCCAACAGTTTGAGAAACGCTGCTTTAGATAGTACATTACATACCTTCGTCAAAATATATTCGGGCTAATGTCTGGTTGGCCAATATAAGCTAGCATTTAATAGATTACATACTTTTTCCACCTTAATTCTACATACTGCTTATGTAGGATTGAGGAGAAAAAATTAACTAACTTTTGAGTTTTAAATATTCAAATTCCATAAAATACATAAAATAAGGATATTATAAATAAAATGCTATATAAAATATAGCAATAATAAAAAATAATTGAGTAAAGAAAAATATATATTTTTTGGGTGGTAAAGGTAATTTAAACAGCAATGTAAATCATACATTTATCAGCTAGAAAACTTCTTTTATTTTAAAATGTCCTTTGCTATAAATTAATGAATTGAAAGTGAAGTAGATGTAGATTCGAAGCAAATTTTATTATAGAATGTTTGAATTATTGAAATATTTATATTATTGAAAAATCTTAATATATAATTAAATTTACTTATCAGATATTTCAAAAGTGAAGCCTTTTTTCTGTTCGAAGTATTTTAAAATAAATTAACTTTAATGATTTAACCCATAACAGTTCTAGCTCTCATTGTTTTATTTTATTTAATGTTTTTCTACTTTAAACTTCACACTTTAATTGGACATTCTTAAAAACGTAACGAATATCTCAAGAAATACAAAAAAGGAAATACCTAAATCGGCTTTATAATTTTTTTTAAAAATTTAAAATGTTGGTTATCACATTCTTTGTTTTATTTTAAAAGCTAAAAAAAAAAACAACAACAAAACAAAAAAACAAAAACAAAAAAAATTAAATCAGATATTTATGCATTTTTTGATGAAATGAGTAATATTTAAAAATATTTTGTACCACACAAAAACTGTTAAACGAAAATATTTCTATTATAAATGATTTCTTTAAAAAAAAATATTTGCGGTGCATTACATATGTGTTTTGAACCATTATTTCCAAATGCATTAAAAAGAAAGAAGCCAACTATAACGTAGTTTCTTACTCAAAAGAAGCAAAATGACTTGATGATAAATAAACATGCAACTAGAATACAAGATAGCGTAAAAATATTTTAGTTTTTCCTCTATTTGTTTCGATGTATTTACACTATATACCAAATATTGGTTTTTCATGGAAAACTTTTCATATCTTAAGACGGATAATAGAGAAAAATTCAGCAAAATATTTCATAACTATTGGAGAAAAAAAATGTTACATTTTCTGAGAAAAGTAAATACATTCTGGCTATTTGTTTAATGTTTACCATAAAAAAATACAATCAATTTTCAGATAAAATATGAAGTAAATTCGATAAAATTTTGAAGAAAAACAAAAGGTGTGGTTTCTAACTGAAAAACCTAAGTTTTTAAGACATCATTTTAAACTAAATAATTATTCATTTTAAAACAAACATTAAAATTATTTAGTTTTTTAAAATAAAAAAAAATATAATTTAATTAAATTTAAAATATTACTATATAATGGTACTATAATCTTTTATGACATTGCTGTGATAGCAATAATCAAAATAAAAAAATTGAAATGTCAAAATATTAATTGAATTTATGATTACAATGAAAGGCTCTATCAAATTTCCTTATTTTAAGAACTATATTTTCCTTCATTAATGAAATATAATTGAGCCTTTGTATAGCGAACTTTTTCTTGGAACCAAGAACCTTTCACGATTCTTTTCGTAAGACAACCTCTCAATAGCAAAGTACATTTTCTATATAACGAACTATTTTTGAAGTATTTCTGGGCATTTCAAGTTATACTCTCTTTTAACGTATTTTATGGTGGTCATAAATTTTGAACTGGTTTTATTAGGAGCCTAACTCGCCGAGAGCAATAGAAATCTGGCCGTTTCATATAAGAAGTGCAACCTTTAAACCCTATTGTCCAGCTCATTGGAAGCATCTTAAAGTAATGTATGTTTAAAATTACTTGTAAGCTTTAAATTTTAAAAAAAATGTCTTTAAAATTCATTAATTTTAATAACAAATTATTTTCTAAATGTTGAAAATACAGTGTATTCCTCGACATACTTTTTTCTTGTTTTCCTTGCAGTCTTTCTTTCTTCCTTTTTTTTGTTGGGTAAGATATATGAACTAAATAGATGTTAATTTACAAAAAGATGTGAATAATTACTTTTTTTTAAATATATAGTGTTTATAAATTTGAAATTTGTTTTATGTGGTTTATAAAGTACATTGAAAGATGAACCTCTACATAACGAATTTTCCATGTAACGAACTTTTTTTTCGGGATTTAGAGACTTCGTTAAATAGAGGTCCGATTGCATTTATTAATTATATTGTCTAAAAACCTAAAAAATTTCGAAATAAAATAAATATATTCGCAACTTTTTTAAAATAGAACAAAAATATATATTTTAGACGATATTTAAGAATTATAATGCATTATATTGCATGAGGGGTATCAGAATGTTTGAATTTTGAAAAACTCCAGACAGATAGCAAGAGACACGCACGCACGTGAAGAAATATGTTCTAACATTGCGCATTGTAAAAGATCTACGAAATGTTCATTGTTCCCAAATCTCCCAACATAACATTTGACATACTTGTGTACATTCCTTATTTTTCAAGTAGGATTTTGAAAACCTTGTTATTTATATTTGATCCTGGAAAGTATACAATATTTGGAAGCAAACGAGCTACTGCAAGTCTTATACAACAGCTAAACAAATTTATATGAATACATATTCTACCTTTCTAAATTACTATATCGATTTAAACTAGTGAGAGAAATTTTTCTTTCATGACTTAGAATTTAGCTGTTTGGAACGAGTCAGTTTCGCTTTATATTTTGAGTAGACAAAGCTAAGTGTAACACGAATCTGTTTCAAAATTAACAAATTAGCATAACTTTTTTAATTATAGGCTTTCAATAACGAGTTGAATGTATTATACAAGCAACGTGGAATTTTAGTATTTAGATTCTGAAAGCTACTGAAGATTTTGTGGTTCTTGAAGTTGAATTCACGTTGTGACGAGCTCACGCGTCTCTTTTCTGTAACATAACCTCTGGGTTCTTTGACGGCCAAGATTAATGGCAAATCTCTTCCAACCCAAATCCAAGAAGTGAAATGCAATTGTGAAATGCAAATAAGATAGCTTTTAAAAGAACAGAAGTTTCAGTAAGCAGAAGGGCAATTTAGGGTAAAGTTATGTTAGGAAGAGATACGATTGTGAATTGACGGCCTATCATAAAGTTACCAAGATGTCTAGCCATTACTACAAGGGGCATACCATTGCACACGCGCCTAGGAGCTTCGTACCGTGATAGAACCTTAGCCTGAATTAAGGTAGGACTGATTATTTGATATTAGGACTTGTAATATTATCAGAATTAAAAGTAGGCGGATAATATAATTATTTAGATAAGTGATCCATGTTACGCGATCAGGTTCAGCTACAGCTGTGTGTTTGGTTTATTCTCACTTAATATAAGTTTATCTAATTTATTAGAAGTTTAAGTTATATTCTTAATAAAGTCATATTAAGAATTTTAAAATGTTTGATCATTTTAAAAATCCTACACCCTTAATTCACGCTGACAATCAAAGATATGGTCACGATAGAGCAAGTATATTACAACGTTTTATATTCAAATAAATGAAAATTGCTTTTAATATTAGAGCATTTTTTGAATAATTTTTACAGTCTATTTATATTTCTTATTTTATTGTGCAATAATTATTTGTTAGCGACGAAAAATTGTTACTTCAACTTAAAATATGCATTCTCTTTCAAAGTCAATAAGATTTTACTGATTTTATAAAAGTTAAAATAAATAATTAGTTTTTATGATAAAATTTTTGCGTTGTCAAATATTACCCCCTTTTTTTTTGTTTAGTTACCTTTAAATAGCAACTTCATGAACACGATCGTCATTCACGAATATATTAGTGTCATCTAATTTATTATTTATTAACATTTTATGTGTGAGATTATCTCGGTTACGACAATAGAGCTCTAAAATGTCACGCTTGTGTATTATACGGGTAATTTTTTTGGAGTGATCTTATTGTTATACATGAATACACATATCGGGAGATGTTAATGTGGGCTTAATTTAATAGATGGTGTGTGATGAGCAGTATTCATGAAACTTCTAGGATCAACCTCAAAAATAAATAATAATAATAATAAAAAAACTAAACTAAAGACATACTCAAAACAATAATTGTTTTTGATTAAAATATATATTTATATAGTCCAATTGTTCAATAGATCGCTGTGATCAGGAAGTATCCTTTCATCCGACAATCCGAAAATGCCAGAAAAATATAAAGAGATATTTTTACATTTACTAGACAAGATACTCTGGAACTCATTTTTGCTTTGTAAAAAAATAAGTTGGGAATGTATTACATTTTTAGAATTTCGAATCCAAGACGGAGAATTTTTTTTACATAAATACGATGATGCAGATTCTGGACAAAATAATCCTGGCAGACCTACAGTAGATAGCCCTGCCCATCTTAGTGAACGACATTCTATATCCCATAGTCCTCTTACTCATTTAAGGTATCCGACTACGTTCGGAACCGTGATTTTGCAAAAGCGTGTAAATAGATAATATTTATGATATTTAGCGTCACTTAGATTAGACAATGTATATAAAATTGGGTTAAGAATAGTATTACAATAAAGAAATATTTAAGTACAATATTTTGACAAAAAATTAACTCAGAATAACCTTTTTTCCAAATGTTCTCCTTTTGTAAAAAATTCTTCTATTGTATTAATATTTTGCCTGTATATAGCTCAGACCTCTATACAGAAGCTCAACTAGAATTTTTGAAATTCATAACTCGGAAGTCGGTTTATCCATGTTTTACGAAAACAGAAGGGAGACATTTTAAGAAAATACGCCGATAATTATTTCAAATGATTGTAACTCTGAAAATAATGCGAATTTTTCAAAAATAATAGTTGAGCCTCTGTACAGAGGTCTGACCTATATACAGACAAAATATTAATACAATAGAAGCATTTTTTACAAAAGGAGAACATTTGGAAAAAAGGTTATTCTAAGTTCATTTTTTGCCCAAATATTGTATTTAAATAATTTTTTTTGTCCTAATGTCCTTAAAAGAATTTTATACATGTATTCTAATCTAAGTGACACTAAATATCATGAAAATTATCCGTTTATGCGCTTTTTTAAAATCATGGTTCCGAACGTAGTCGGATACCTTAAAATGTGAGCCTACAAGACCATACAAAGTTTGTTGTCCAAAATGGATGCAAATGGAAAAAATATAAGTGAAAAAACACGATTTTGGTGCAACGATTGCTAAGTTGTTTTGTGCTTAGAGAAGTGTTTCCAGTTATTTCACACAAAACTGAATTACTGAACAACTAATATGCATTCATTTATATTTATTTTTGTTTTTTACAGAAAGAAATGCCCTACTAGAAACGAATTTTACCACTGCCACACTGTGAGGCAGCCAACTCAAGCCAATGTGTAGTTGCTACAAAGCATTCTTAATTTTTATGTATGTAATACAAAATACCTTAATATTATCTCCTTACCTTTATCTTTAAAGCTAATTCAAATGTATCGTACAAAACACACAAAACAATCAACATTGTCATTAAATTAAGGTATCCGACTACGTTGGAAACCATGATTTTAAAAAAGCGCATAAATGGATAATTTTCATGATATTTAGTGTCACTTAGATTAGAATACATGTATAAAATTGTTTTAAGGATATTTTGACAAAAACAGTTATTTAAATGCAATATTTCGGCAAAAAATTAACTTAGAATAACCTTTTTCAAAATTTTCTCCTTTTTTGAAAAATGTTTCTATTATAATAATATTTTGCCTGTATATAGCTCAGACCTTTGTACAAAGGCTCAACTATGATTTTTGAAGAATTCACATTATTTTCAGAGTTACTACCCATTGAAATAATGATCGGCGTTTTCTTCTTAAAATTCTTCTCCTCTGTTGTCGTAAAGCATTTATAAACCCTCTTATAAGTTATATATTTCAAAAATTCTTGTTGAGCCTTTGTACAGAGGTCTGAACTATTTACAGACAAATATTATTATAATAGAAGTATTTTTCACAAAAGGAGAATATTTTGAAAATGGGTCATTCTATGCTCATTTTTTGTCAAAATATTGTACTTGAATAATTTTTTATTGTAATACTATTCTTAAGACAATTTTATATACAGTTTCTAATCTAAGTGTCACTAAATACCATAAATATTATCCATTTATACGCTTTGGCAAAATCACGGCTCCGAACCTAGTCGGATACCATAACATAACATTCTAAGAATTCTGCTAACTCAGGTGTTGTTCTCATCACTAGAACGTGGCTCAAAATTACAGGGTCCTTCCCACTTAGGACTCGTGTGTTGTTATTGAGTGAGACATTAATAAATAATTCAACAAGTCTACATGCATGAAGTTTTTACATGAGAGAGTTCAAACTTAAGAGAGAAAGAGGCATCAGTTCGACATAGTCTTAAACAAGATAAAAAACTGCAAAGTTCTTTGATAACCCTCGTTTATCTTTAAAGCTAATTCAAATGTATCACATACAAAACACACAAAACAATCAACATTGTCATTAAATTAAGGTATCCGACTACGTTCGGAACCGTGATTTTGCAAAAGCGGATAATATTTATGATATTTAGTGTCACTTATATTAGAAAATGTATATAAAATTGTTTGATTGTTTTAAGAATTTTATTGCAATAAAAATTATTTAAGTACAATATTTTGACAAAAAAGAACATAAAATGACCTATTTTCAAAATATTCTCCTTTTGTAAAAAATGCTTCTATTATAATAATATTTTGCCTGTATATAGCTCAGACCTCTGTACAGAGCCTGAAATAGGATTTTTGAAATATATAACTTAGAAGTGCGTTTATCCATGTTTTACGACAACATAGGGGAGAAATTTTAAGAAAAAAACACCGATAATTATTTCAATGGGTTGTAACTCTGAAAATAATGTGAATTTTTAAAAAAAAAAAATATTTCAGTCTTTCTGGAGAAGTCTTTACTTTACATAAGCACGCGCGCGTGAAATATTATTATTTTAGAAGCATTTTCTACAAAAGGAGAACATAACTCTGAAAATAATGTGAATTTTTCAAAACTCATAGTTGAGCCTCTGTACAGAGGTCTGAGCTATGTACAGGCAAAATATTATTATAATAGAAGCATTTTTCACAAAAGGAGATCATTTTGAAAAAAGGTTATTCGAAGTTAATTTTTTGCCGAAATATTGTATTTAAATAAATTTTTTTTTATCAAAATGTCCATAAAATAATTTTATACATGCATTCTAATCTAAGTGAAACTAAATATCATGAAAATTATCCATTTATGCGCCTTTTTAAAATGACGGTTTCGAACGTAGTCGGATACCTTAATCAAATTCAAATTTTCAAATCAAAAACTGACACAAAGTGCTGATATCGTTTACTCGAACAAGATTTTTGGGCTTATACATGCATGTGAACAGTGTTCTAAAGTGGACTGTGTATCACATCATTTGGCAACGCCATTTCTTTTTTGACAAATTGGCAGATGGTATAATAGGTAAGTGACAAACTGGAATACAAACTGAAATGACAATCAAAAATTTTTTGTCAGCAATTGTCATCATAAAAAAGAAAATTTTGCTATTTTTCAATGTTCTTTCAAACACAACCTGATATGTATTTTTATTTGCGGATGAATATCTTGATTTTAGATACATTTAAAAAGGAAAAAAAATGAAAAAATTATTATTCGCGCCAGTTATAAAACCACTCTTACAAAAAAATATGTTATAAAATCTACACCAGACATATATTTAAATTTTGACCATAAGAAATGTATTCTGCAGAACCAATACCATTTTCACGAAATGATAATATAGTTTTTTACAAAAAAATAATTTTTTAATCAGTATGATACTTAAATATAGTTCGAATAAAATAGTTATTTTACATGTGAAAATGATGTTCGATCAAAATGAAAGTTCAACTGACAGCAAATCATTAACAGAAATGATTAATTTTAATTGCAAAAAAATTCTAATAAAAAATCAGTTGAGAAATATCAAAGTTAAGAATCTCACATAATTATAAGTAATTGTTTGGTTCTAAATCAGGGTATGTTTTCTTTGACTTGTTTAAAACCGAATGATAACAGAGTTTTTATTGAACTCATAAAGAAGAATAGAAAAGCGCTTACGGTATGTTTAAATTAAATATTTTTTTATTTCGAAAATCTTTTGTCTTGTGTTTCCTTTGATCCTTCTTATGTTATATTTTATGTTCTTATTTGGAGATATTTATACTGAAACGCAAGAGAGTCATTTTTTAAAAACGTGCTTAAAATCACGTAAAGCCTACGAAATTAACCAAACCATAAATTTTCAAAAAAATGTCTGATTATTTTCTTTTAAAGAAATAACTCTATTAAAAAGAACAAAGATAGCTGTATAACTTCATAGAAAATACCATTTCCTTTTTGATTCGAGGTAAAATGATATTAATTTTTTTTCACTTTATGATTAGCTCCTACCATTGAATTTCATTTGAATTCCATTTTTAATGGAATCAATTACGCGCGCGATTGTTGCCTCAAAAAAAGAAAGAGAAACTTCTAAAGAAAAAAATAATTTTGTTGGAACTTCTGATTAATAATTATTTTCTTAAAATGTTGTTTGATATTTAGTTTTATATTTTTCAAAGAATCGTTATTAATTATATTAATAAAATCAAATAAAATCGTCTGTCATTTTACTTTAACTGCTTTTGTTTTTGTAATTCGCGAAAAAATTATAAAAGGGAATATATTACAAATTTTGGGTTTCCCTAGTAATGTAGAAGCAAGTAATAAAGAACATTTTACATTTTATGGTTGTTAATTAAAGATTAATTTTCTTTATATTACGCTTCTTTTCAGTATAAATCTTGACTTGCAAAAAGTTCCATAAAGTATCATTTCAAAAGGTTATTTATAATTTTATTTTGAGAGAATAGGTAAGGAAATATTTTCTTATTAAGGTATCCGACTACGTTCGGAACCGTGATTTTGCAAAAGCGTGTAAATGGATAATATTTATGATATTTAGCTTCACTTAGATTAGACAATGTATATAAAATTGGGTTAAGAATAGTATTACAATAAAAAATTATTTAAGTACAATATTTTGACAAAAAATTAACTTAGAATAACCTTTTTTCCAAATGTTCTCCTTTTGTAAAAAATGCTTCTATTGAATTAATATTTTGCCTGTATATAGCTCCGATCTCTGTATAGAGACTCAACTAGAATTTTTGAAACGCATAACTTGGAAGTCGGTTTATCCATGTTTTACGAAAACAGAAGGGTGAAATTTTAAGAAAATACGCCGATAATTATTTCAAATGGTTGTAACTCTGAAAATAATGTGAATGTTTCAAAAATCATAGTTGAGCCTCTGTACAGAGGTCTGAGCTATATACAGGCAAAATATTAATACAATAGAAGCATTTTTTACAAAAGGGGAACATTTGGAAAAAAGGTTATTCTAAGTTAATGTTTTGCCAAAATATTGTATTTAAATTTTTTTTTTTTGTCATAATATCCTTAAAACAATTTTATACATGTATTCTAATCTAAGTGACACTAAATATCATGAAAATTATCCATTTATGCGCTTTTTCGAAATCATGGTTCCGAACGTAGTCGGATACCTTAAGTGGATTTCATTTGTGTGATCAGTGTAAATCTTGTTTATTACTGTTCTTATTGGAAGTTGTTTATCCGATATGGGCTCAACTCACGACGGCCACACATTATGTTATAAATGCTTTTAAAAACAGAAAATTTAGCTATTAAATGTACAGTGGCTCATAAAAGTGTTCGTACACTTACAATTTTCTACAAAATTTAATGTTTTTCCGGTTAATATAAATTAATATATCAGAATTTTAACTTTTCCATAAGATCTGTATCTTTTTATTATTAATACCAATACAAAAAACAATGGCTACCGTAATTATATTTAGAGATACAATCAATTTTATACAAAACATAGCGTTTTTAATTTTTTAACGTTTGCATAAGAGTCAAAAAACTTTCAAGGTCTTTTTAAAACATTATGCATTTTATTTAAAAATAATTAATGCAATAAATATAATTCAAAGCAGCAATGGTACGGTTAAAAGATACTTTTTCTTAGTTTCCCACATGTCTTTTTTTTAACTAAGATTTTTCCGTGCCTTTTCAGCATCATCCTTTATTTTTTGAAATTATTTTTATTTGTAAAAATTCAAATTTAGCTTTTTCAAAGCAGATTTTTATTTTTCTGGAAAAAAATTTACTATGTCGATGGAATTATCAGAATTTTAAATTTCCCAACAGTGTTTGAATTCTTTCTCTATTCTTTTTTAAAAAAAGTAAGCATCTTGAGTAAAAAAGGTGAAAGATAAAAGTTTTTAAAAGAACAACCTTCTTTTGATCCTTGAACTTCTCTCATAGACTGACGCATAATTTCTGCTTTAATTTTTTTTGCATTATAATTAATTTCAACATGGCTTTTCAACATATAAATGTGTGTAGAGAACCTTTACATTTATTTTCATGTATAAAATATCTTTTTCAAAATACTTTTACAGAATAATGGAAACATTATAAATTTGTGTGATTTAGTTTAGGTTTGCGTAGGCTAGAACCAGAGCGTTTTTGATTCTTTAACAAAATAATGATTATGTTGAAATTTTATTTTAGAATATCAAACGGATTTTCTAAATGCATTGGAATAAAAGAGGTCTAAAATGTTTTTAAGCTGTTCGTAGCTCTCCCCCCTCCCCATCCGGTATAGTGACGCTGACTGAGGTGAAGTAGAGCCTGGATTCGAAACCCGGAGAAGGCACGGAAGTGCTTGCATTGTAATCATTCATGACTTTAAATTCCTTCTTTCCTTTGTAATATGTGCTTCATGCTTACTTCTGTAAGCCTCCGTGTGATACTTCGTGGTGCCCAGGGATTTCTAAATGTTCTCAATAAAAAAAAAAGTTGTTCGCAGTTTTTGAAAATAATATAGTAAAAAAAAAAGATTTTTCATATATTAAAAACATAAAAAGAAAAACTGTCTGTTAACCCTTTAACAAGCACATAGCTAAAATACAATTTTCTGTTATAAAGTACTTGATAAATGCAATGTTCTTATCCTCTATAAACGTTATTTAGTCACAAAAAATTATCTGATCGAGGGTTTTTTTCCTGGGTGGTGGCTAGACGTTATAGCCACTGCGCACTTAAGACATTTAACGTACTTTTCAGGACAGAAATAATGAATCATATCACAATAAACTCTTTTTATGAAAAATTAACATTTATGCTGATAACTATTTCAATAACAATTAAATACAAAGTATAAGTGTAATTAAATAACAATAGAATAATTGTACACACATAATATAAAATAATTACTTAGAATACATATAGAATACTTAGAATATATATTGAAATTGGTATATATCCACATTTTATATTTTATTTAATTTTAGCATAGAAAGTTAGAAATAAAGTACTATTTTTGAGAATTTAAATTAATTATTTCACAAATTTGATCAGCTATTTACTGTGAGACTTTAAAATATGCAAATGTTTCCTCTGATCAGAAAAGCTGTAATGAAAGATTTTCGAACCCGAGATTCTTGTACCACATATTGTAAACAAAATTTGTTTATATTTCCGACCCCAACATACTCACGTGATTTAAAGTCCTCTCTCTCTCGAGTGGAGGAAAATCGAACATTTCTAAGTCATTTTTCTGTTCTATGTGGGCAGTGGATAGAGCCTCTATCCACCTATAAAAGCTTTCCAAAAAGCTAAATAAAACCTTTTTTTTTTAATTTCAAACTTGCTTAATTCATTCAGATGAGAGAAAAGTATATTTAAAACATGTCGAAATTTTTTTTCAAAGATCAGAAATTTTATTTATAGTAATCAAAATACAATTTGTAGATTTTGGGGTCTCAGGGGTGTTAAATTTTTCTAGAGGTTTGAAAATATAAACAATTTTCAAACAGGTATAATTCTTTTAAATTTAAAGTAAATGATTCGAATCTTTTACTCATTATTTATAAAAGAATGGGGCTTCAGAAAAGTATAAACTGTTTAAAATATAATAATAATTTTAAAAATCATAAGCATATGAAAATTCTATGATAAATATTAAGTATTTTTTGCGTTGCGCAAGCTATTTTCTAAAATAGTAGCCTCTGTTGTATAAAACTTTATAGAATTATAAAATGCATCATACTCTTTAAGCCCTACCTAATTTTAGAATTATATATGTTTTGCATTCCAATATTGCATTATATAAAAATAGCTACAGTATAACGAGAATACATTTAGCTTTATTAATCAACTTATAGCTAGTATAATTAAAGCTACTATTTTAAAAAATAGCATGCGCGACGTAAAACTTAAGAAATATTTCTTACAGAAAAGTTTCTTATCTTCATATGCTTATAATTTTTAAAATTGATTATATTTTAAACATTTTATACTTTTCTGAAGCCCCATTCCTTTATAAATAATGTGTAAAAAATTCGAATCATTTAATTTAAATTTATAAGAATTATACCTGTTTGAAAATTGTTTATATTTTCACACCTCTAGAGAAATTTAACACCCCTGAGACCCCTTACACCAAGAAAAACTGTTTTTAACTACCTATCAGAGGACATGAAATGGAAAAAAAGGTATCGTGCTGCCATCCATAATAATTTTTTTTTAGCTTCAATTAACGCATATGGATAGACTAAACATCCAACACCCGCTTGGAGAAAATTTTTTTAATATGTGGCTAGACATATTAGCCACTGTCCGCTAAAGATTTAACCAGTTATTTGTGCTGGACGAGTATACTCGTCATGGTAAATTGCAGGGTTTTGTGTTATGACGAGTATACTCGTCATGGTAAATTGCAGGGTTTTGTGTTATGACGAGTATACTCGTCATGGTAAATTGCAGGGTTTTGTGTTATGAGGAGTAAACTCATCATGCGTAAACAGAAGAGACCACACACACATTGTCTATATTAAAAGTAATTTTTGAGGAAGACAAAACATATTCTCACATTTCAAGATGTTTGGAATATTTTGAGGTCAGCCTAAGTAAAACAAACAAATAAAAAATATGAAAAAGGAAGTGGGTAAAGATCGGCCTTTTTTCACCCATCATAGTCATGAAAATTCAAATTATTTATTGGAGCTATTTTTTTTATATTTATGTGAACTTTAGGTATTGATCTTTACTTTTATTTTAAAATAGTAAGAATGTTTTTGTAATAGTAATGTTTTTGTTATAATTGTTTACGAGACATGGCTGTGTTCGATTTTATTTTTTTTTCAGCTTTTAACTTTTCACGCCTTGAAACAGATGTTAGTTGCCCATTTGTCTCCAAATTTGTCGCAAGTGTAACGTATTTGTTATCATTCAATGTTACCGCAGTAATTTTATTTTTCACAACAAATTAGAAATCATGTAAACCACGGCTAGTCTTTTTGAAAGTAGAATCAATTTCAAGGGGATAATGTTGTATTCTGTCACTTCTTATTGTTCCTGTTGCTCGAAATCCACTTTTTCTTAGGCCAAGTAACAAAGTATAGGAATTAAAAAATTATCAAAATAAACTAAATGACTCTTGGGACAGTAACTGGCTGAAGCATTTTTTTGCAACTCGAGTTCCCAAGGGCTCTTTTGAAAGAACCACGGTAGAAGCAGCATCGACAACTTCCTTGCTGCAATACAAATTAAAATTATAGTAGTAGCCATTGCGCCCACATAATGCCCACATTTTATACCCAAACCTTATGGGTTTACTTTTAATGTATCGCTTGAAGTAAAGATGATTGTATTATTGGATCATCAATTCATCAATAGATAGATGCTGGTCAAAAATTCCCCATTTCTGAAAATTTGTGTTCATTTCAGTAATTAATTTTAGAATTTTAAAAGTTCTGTCATTTGATTGGGACTTGACTTCATTATTATCAGCAAAATGAATCATAGATTTTATTTCTATGTATGTGTTTCTAGACATTGAGTTTTTTTACTATAGAGGAACCCTTAAATCTTCTTCATCTGACCAATAGTCACGTTCACTTGATAGTGTATGGATATCCAGAGAAATCAAAAAACCGATAAATGTTTTTAATTCTTTAGTTGTTAAGTAAAAATCTGGTTTGTTTTTCTATTGTTTGGCGTATTTTTCTGTTTCTGTTAAAATATGCTCCGAATATGTCGGAGACAAAATTTCTTCAAAAACTTCTACGGGCGATAGATCCTCTAAAGTGCTTACAGCTTTTTCATAGTTTATTTTTGAAGCATTACTTTCATCAGAAAAATATAATTTGGTGGAACTTTTTTCCAATTTGCTATTAACTCTTTTTTACCTTTCATACGTGTATTTGATCCTGATTCCGAGCAACTTCGCTTTTTACTTTTGTTTGATGAATCTTTTTCTCCATGTTCATCATGGTTTTCATAAGGTACAGAAATTTCAATACTACCTGCAACGTCTCTTACAGATGGGTCAATAGTTTCAGTGTCATCAAAACCTTCTTCATCTGTTAATTCATCTACTTCAGGTGGCAAAGCAATCATTTCGGACACTAATTTCTCCAAAAATAGATATTCTACAGCTTCCTCGGCATTATTAAATTTTTTTTCCTCGACATCTTGAGCACCTATGAAATAAGCTAAATATCAGAAAATTTAACGAATCCGCCCAGCGTCCTATTTTTAGGACAGTAGTTTAAATTTGTAATTAAAACTCTAACAAAAGTCAAAATAATTTTTAAGCGTTATAAGATATCTGTTAATAGAATATCTGATATATAAATTCAGAAAAAATATTTAAACTTACCTTTAAAACCTTTTCGTAGGATTACAATGAATTTCAGCAAGGAAAAAATCATGAAAATGGCGAAGTTTACGTGTCTGCAGCTGGCGTAAAAATGCTTCCATGCGGTCCAAACCGGTTTAAGTAAGTAGGTTGAAATTCTTCAGGGGGTAGAAAAAGAATAGGCGAAACGTTGAATAGCTTTATTTATAATAGTGAAAATGAAATGTCCTGTAAATATGGCGCTGGGCAAGTTAAGCGCTTTTTGTAACTTTCGTTAAAAAAACAAAACAAAGCAACACTATAATATCTTTTGGTCTCTCAAATACTACAATAATTTAAACTGACATTAATTTGTTTTGGTGCATCGAGCGCGTTGATATGATACGAAACAAAATAGTTTGTCCGCAAATTGGTCAGACTCATGCGTCACGTGCGTCTTCAAACGTGTCTTCACCTCGCGCATATCATATTGTAATACAAATATTTCTTTTGTATTGTGGCTGTTATTTTACGCCATATTGTAAGCGTTTTGGGTATTTATTTAAAAAATATTGCTCTCACGAACACCTTAAGCAATCAGGGCTGTACTCTCTTTACGTAAATTGAGAAGATTCTCTCCTCAGTTGTTCGATTCTAATCGAGATCACGACACACAAGTTCAAAAGTATATAACATATGGATAAGAACAAGTATAGGTCATAATCCAAACATTGAATGGTATTATACGTGATAAGTTGGTGATTAGAGTTGGTGGTTGCTGGTCACATGATGCATCTGTACTTTGGTACTAGGGATACTGGCGCTATAATCACACTCAGACAAAAACACTGAATCTTGGATATGTTGATACACTTCAAGACGCTGCTACTGGATGGTCCAGTGACGATTCAGCTAGTGAAAGTGAGAAGGAAAGAGAATTGGAAGACATTTGTTACAAATAGTTTAGCATTGTTATTTTTTCCCTGTTTTCTCTATTTAATAAAATATTTTTTTTAAAAAAAAAAAACAACCCTAACATTTTTAATCCGACTGAGTATTAGTGCTAAAAAATACATAATATGAATTTGCCGATGGGTGGAAAAAATCCAATCTTTACCCCCGTTCTTTAATATAAATTCATGCGTTTCCTTCTGAACAGCACTTACTGAAACAGCGTATAGTTCGCAGAATGAATTTATTTATGTGCGATGACAATGTTATTTAGATGTTAGCCTGAAAGGCACAGGCAAAAAAAGTCAGAAGGTTGATTTACAATATATAGGGTTCCTTCAAATACTTACCTTTATATATATTTAATTATTCTTGCATTTTTCGAGTAATATATATGTAATATATGTTTATTTTATCCAAATAAATAAGTATTAGAAATAAAATCGACTATTTTATAAAATGAACTTATCTTTTTGATTCAATATTTTAACAGCGGCACTTACTTTGTGACTGACGTGGATACTCGTCATCGCTAGATTTACGTGACACACATAGTTGCGCGTTCTCAAACGGATATGCCACTTTTAATTGGCTAACTGAACATCTTTGGTTATCTAAAAATGTCAAACTCAAAATCAATAACTACTTTCAGAACTCATTTTAATTTGAAACCATCTTAAAATGACGAGGTCGACTCTTAAACAGGTATCCCAAAGATTTTGTGTGTGTGACATCCACATCTATTCATCCCGAAGAATTTGAATCTTAATAGACTTATAACGTAAATTTGCTGTGTGTGTGTATTACACTTCGGTCGTTAGACAGATGAACCCAAATTCACGACTACAAGACGCAATAAGCTTTGAGAAACACACTTATTTTATCGTCTTGTAATACTTATAATTTTAAAGCGAATAGTATCTGTGTTCTATCTACACTGCTGACCACCGTAAATGCAATAAGAAGAAAGACAAGAGATAGCACAACAAAATTTATTTTGTAGATAACATGTTGACCAAGTATCAAATGATTGAATTTATAGACTTCTGTGAAGTGTGGTTCCTGCCAGAATCAGTAGCCAGCGTAGTCGCCATTGTTGGTGATCACCGCTGCCACACGCCTTGGCATTTATTCAAAGAGACTTCGGATGTGTTCTTGGGGTACAGCAGACCAAGCAGCTTCCACACGTTGCCAAAGTTGATCTGGTGTGGCAGCTGGGGGTATAATCTGGGTTAATCATTGAGTAATATTGACCACATGTTTTCTATCAGCGAAAGATCCGGAAAAAGAGCATCCAAGGGAAGCAATTCAAACTGGTGATTAACGAAGAACCTTTGGGCAATGCGTGCCATGTGTAGTCGCGCATTATCCTGTTGGAATATGGCTGTTGCCAAGCCCTGAAGATAAGGAAGGACAACTGGCTCCAAGACCTCGCAGATGTAGCGCTGGCTGTTTAAAGTACCGGTAATGCGCAATAGAGGAGTGTGAGAGGGATATCCAATACCGCCCCATACCATAATACCTGGTGCAGGACCAGTGTGGCGGTGCATAACGCAGCTGTTCAGCATCCTCTCTCCACGGTGTCTCCAGACTTGAATCCGACCATCGTGGTTTTGCAGACAAATGCGTGACAAGTCAGTAAAGACAACTCCATTCTATTCTGCCGCCCACATCCTTCTTTCATCGCACCATTGGCAGCAAAGACGTCTGTGGTTCTGCGTCAAGGGTAGACCAAGCAATGGACGTCTTGCGGACAGACCACTCCGCTGTAAACGGTGTCGAATGTTACGCGAAGACACTGAATGATGCGTTACAGACTCAATGTGCTATGGTTCGTGATGTGACTGAGTGATCCGTCACTGCCATGCGTACANGTCACTGCCATGCGCACAATTTGCCTTTCCTCACGTGAAGTGGTGCAATGAGGTGGATGCAATTGACCACGTCGGTTCTGGTACCCTTCTCCTTACAGTCGTTTGGTTTCATCCAACACGACTACCGATTTCCCTGAAAGATAATCCACAATCTCGGTAGGCCACTGTCCTTTCTCTGTCGAACTCGGATACTTAATCAGAAGCTGATCACTGTTTTCTTCGAGGCATAACTGATCGTTTTTTGAAAAAAAGCCACAAGAAATGCAAAATTTCCGAACTTGAAATCGTCGAAATCTCCAAGCCTTAAATAGCGCTTTGAGGTGGTGCCACAGGTGCGCATGATGTGTGTCTGCGCTGAAATTCTAATCATTTGCATATCTCACCTCCGCTAATGCATGTTGTAAATGTCATGCTATTTGTATGCTTCCTTCAGGGTGTTGCATTTACGGTGGCCAGCAGTGTATTTTGATGTGTATCTTAAGATTCTTTTGTTGGGATGATAAGCATATCTTAAAAATAAGTTAATTTCTTATGCAAATAATCCTAAATTCTCTCTTTTAGTATTTTGTTGGGGTTTTTAGTCTTTTCTGAGGTAAGGCTTATGGATCGTAGCAGTTCTCAGAAAGAAATATGCATCTACAACTTTTAATGTGAGAGGAGTGACAAAAGTAGCCTCTACGTAAGAAGCACAAAAATAACGAGATATAAGTGGAGAAAAAAAATAAGAAACAAGAGAGTAACAAAATTTTTTAAATGTGGAACTAAACTGAGAATTTTTGCACTGTTATCAGAGTAAATGACAATATAACTGAGCTCCAATTTATCTCACACACGAATTCAACTTCATTTTAATCTCTGCATTGAGGTTACTGCTTGTTGTTTAATAAATCTTATCTTTTATCAACTGCTTTTATCTTTTATCAACTGCTTAGAATGGAACCTGCATTGGATTTTACTGTCTTATACTGAAAAACTGGAGCAGTGATGGAAAAACGTTTTTAAAAGTTGGTCAAAATAAGTCTAATATAATTTATTATAAAAATTCAGAAAGACAGATAAATTGTACGTTTGAAAATGATTTAATACCAGTGCCATAAATCAAATTTTCACTATTTTTTTACTTATTTTTTCAATTCTTAGTTAAAAATGATCATAAATAAGCATAACTTAATAAATTTATGATGTCCAATTATATGGGATTTATTTTTTTTTAAGCAAACGAAAGTTCTTAAATATTAATTTCTAAACGTTTTCACAATTATTTTTTCCATACGTAAACCATTCCATTTTCAAAAGAAAACTTTGCACGTGCAAGCAATACATATATTTTGTCTTGAAATAAATTTTTAAAACATTGAAATTAAAAATATTTCCTCTTCAAAAAAAAAATATAAGAAGGGCTAAAGGGAATTGCTAGTTGAGCCATAATTTGCTCATCACTCATATGGGATATTTAGCTCGCTTCCATTTTTATATATTTGCAGAAATTTTTAGGAATGAACATGAATAAATGTCTGAACAAGCCTGTAAAAATAAAAATAGATAAAAAGAACACGCTCGAACGAAGTGGGGGAATAAAACATGATGAAACGGATACAATTGCCCTACTATAAGTAGTATTTTTATCAAATGAAATTACTCAGAGATATAAAGTTTTCTGTCATTGGATATTAATTAATAATAACGAAAGTCTAAAAAATAATTTTTAACTGATGGTAAACACATGTATGAAATTTATATTTAAAGTATTTCCGTGAAATTTTTTTTTGTGAGAGTAAATTAAGCAAGAGAAAAACAGAGAGAGAGATAGAAAGAAACAGGAACAATGACAGATAGAGAGACGAAGAGACAGGGTGAGAGTGAAACAGGGAGAGAGACAGACAGAGAGACAGATGGAAAGAGAGAGTCAGAAAAAAAGACAATAAGAGAGGAAGACTGGGAGAGAGACAGACCGAGATGAGGTATGAGGGAGAGACAAAGATTGAGACAGAGAGTGAGGCAGAGAGAGACATAGGGGGAGAGAGAAGACCGAGAGAAAGAGATGGAGACAGAGAGAGAGAGAGATGGAGACAGAGAGAGAGAGGGAGACAGAGAGGGAGAGAGAGAGAAAGTTGGAGACAGAGAGAGAGAGGAAGACAGAGAGCGAGGCAGAGTGAGAAAGATGGAGACAGAGAGCGAGGCAGAGAGAGATAGAGAGAGAAAGGGAGACAGAGAGAGACAGAGGCAGGGAGAGAGAGAGGGAGACAGAGACAAGGAGATAGAGAAAGAGAGATAGTAAAGGGTAAGGAAAAAGTTACAGCTGGAACTAACAAAAAATACATATGGTGCCCCATCAAACCGTGAAAACTTTTTATAAGAGGATCAGCCAGACAGTAAGATAACGAACCTATCCAATAAATGCATCTATTGAACACAAAAGAAAACTAACTATTTGTCGAATTCCGAACAGAAGTCACGTACATTCCATAGCAGAAATAAACCCTGAAAACGGAAGGAGGGAAAAAAAAGTAATAAAAAAAACAAACAATCCTCGTACCTTGTCTGACAATCTCAAAAGAGTTGCAATTTTCGTAAAAATGGCTCGAAGCGGGAGGAACACGTGACACGAACAATGATGATGAAGATTCATTTTCAGCCGAAGAAAAAACTAATCATATACTCTCTAGGTCTCTAGTACCTCTTGTCAATTTCATTTTTTTGGTCATAAAATATCGAGAAAATAATTACTGAGTTTAAGAAAGAAATCTTAAGGAACAAACACATATACATAGAAAAGCAAGTTTCGTTCAAGGAAAATAGCACCAGAGGTCGGATGAACAAATAACTCAGCCACACAATGGTTAATGATATATAGCCTGATCACTACACTGTCTATAGTTATAACATACTAGTAGTGGTGCACACAAAGGGGGGTGTCCTAGGGGTCCAGATATCCCCCATAGTTCTTCATTTTATTTTCGATTGGTTATACTCTTATATACATATTACGTAAAATTTATTTATGTATTTGTTATTAATATAATTAATTTTATTAATTAATGCTAATTATTTATTCAATAATTAATTTTGTTTTGTTTTTTCCCCCTGAAAATCGACAAAATCAAAAGAACATGTTGGGCGGCGTATTGGAGCATGATACCAAAAT